>JAGGAT010000092.1:0-81709 GCA_017657195.1 Termitomyces sp. T70a | reverse complement strand
TCCTGTTATATTTACCTTTTAATATACTTTGGATTTCCCTCTGCCAGTTGTGTGATTAGCCACAACCTCCGGAGGTCACCCTTACAGCATCGACATAGGTAAAGTAAATGAGAGTCTCTGAATCTTCATCTGTTGACCATCCAAAATACATGCCAGCCTGTGTATTATGCAATTTACTCAACCTCCATTATGACTACTAGTTGACAAGAGGCTGTTTTGCATTTCCAGCTGGCTAGCCTGAATGGCTTGCATAGCATTTTGAATGCTGCCTGCTTGTTTTTCCATAGTGACAATGGTATCTTGTAGATGAGCTATCTTTTCCTCTGATTCCTCATTCTTCACTTGTCTTTGACTACTCTCTACTCTCTCCTCTTGCCTATCTCTAAAGCTTCTCTCAAAAGCACCATCAATAAGGGTAGCTACAACAGTTATTACTTCAGACAACTCATATTTGCTGTTCTTATGCCTGTTCCTAGCTGGTTCCTTGTAATGACCATACTTTGCAAGCAACCTCTCCTCTATTATTCCTGCAAATGCCAGAGTAAAACACCCCATAAGCTTGTCTACAAGAGACCCATTGCCCATAACATCTGCTAACTTCTTGGCCTCAGCCTTAAACTTCCTAAGAAGTGAATGGATTTCTCCTGTGTCACTCCTACTCAACCTGGCATGCTCTCTGCAAATCTGATCCAGACTAGCAATACTGCCTATATCATCCACTGCTTCAGGGTAGGATTCTTTGATTTCTTTGACAAAATCTTTTCAAGAGCTTTCTTCCCCATAAAAGTCAAAGCCTAGCCATTCCTGCTCAGTTTGAGCATCAACATACTCTAAAATCCTTCTCTTTCTTTTCTTGTCATTTGTGATGCCAGCATGGTCAAACAGAGTTTCCATCCTTTGGACAAAGCAGCAAACCTTAGAAGGTTCACTGTGTCTGAATTTTGTAGCATTTCTGCAATCTGCAGGTGGCATTTTATAACAATATGGTTGCTCCATTATCTCAGTCAATTTAATCAATTTGAGGTTCAGGGACAGTGGTGTTTGTGAACTAGTTGTTCTTTTCTCAGCATGAAGTTTTTGTTGTCTGAGTAAAATTTCAGGATCTGGCAAACTGGGTGCTAAGTGTTTACTAGTAGCCCTAGTTTCTCTCCTTACTGTTGCAGAGGTTTTTGCCTTTGGTGTTTTATCCTCAGGTGTCCTAGGATAAAACCCAGGAGGTGCGAAACTAATAATTTTTTTTGGGATGGACTCCAAAAATGGAAGTCCAAAAGTGTTTGTTTTGTGTAACTAAAGCCCCTTGCAGTGGGCTCCAGATGATGCAAAATGTAAGTTTATTTAATATACTAAGTTGAGCCTGAATGTGATCAGACTGAATGTTTCAGTAAATGCACTTTATTTTCACTATGTTTGTGGGGCCAAGTTACACTGGTGCACACTGATGTGAATGGGATATAAATTTTCATTGATTGATTCTTAATGTAAACTAGGTTCACATGTTGAAAGGGTTCAAATTCAAAATAAATTAAAATTGTAAACTGCAGAAGTCAATAACTGTGCTCATAGGCCTAAGCAGTCCGCTCCCTGGAGACCCTGAGCTGTGGCATGTTGATTGCTTAGCCTCAGTCCCCAATTCCTCCATCCTTTTATACCCTGCCTTCCTGCACATGGACCATTGCTCATGGTGTGCTCTTTCACATTCCTGCACTTGGGATCTCACTTTTTCCAGTTCTGAGCACTGGGTACTCCCTGCCCAGTGCTCGGCACAACCTTCATTCCTCTGTGGCTATTCTTTCAGCCCATTCTTTTCTTAATTCCATTGTCATCATGGTGGCGGGGCATATTGAGCAACTGTGGATTAGCAATGGTGGGAGATGGAAGCACAGGTGGCTGGTTTTAGCCATGATGTCAGTGTTTTGCTAGGATGTCGATCTCAGAGTTGTTCTGAGATCTTGTCTCTGCCAAGCACTGCCACTGGCTTGGTTGTTTCCATTCAATCAGCTTTTGATCATTGGCTCGTACCATGCTCTTACTGCTTCATTGGCTCATTGATATGGCTGGGGTGGGTTTTTTGAGGTCAGTTTCCTCCATCTACAGTTTTCAATGGTTTGCTTACAGTTTTCAGCAATTTTGGATAGGCTGGAGACTGTATTTACTTCATTTTTGTTTGCCTCTAGTTGAGGCAGACATATCACTACCTGGAGTTGAGCCAACTTTTGGTCTCCAGCTCCAGGTGGATTCTTATCTTTACTTATTATAATATATACTAAACTTTTGGTCTCCAACTCCAGTTAATTGTATTTACAATAGATGAATATATTTCATTTTGCAATAAGCTGTGACAAAGGTCTGTCAATAATACTATAAACAAGGTAAATGCGACTCATGAGTGGTCATGCAGGCAGCTGGCTGAGGTGTGGTCCACAAACTCTGCCATCTAGATCAAAAATACATAGCTTGGTGCATAGGCCAGTGTTAAAACCTCTAAGCTCAATACCTGACAGACAGTAAGTTATAGCCTCAGTTCAACATATAATTGACTATGTAGCTACCTGACAGACAGTAAGTTATAACTGGGTAGCTACATCAGTATCGATGGCATATGTAGGAAGGCAAAGTATTGACTCACCCTCAGTTCAACGTATAATTGACTGAGGGTGTTGGGTGATATACGATAGTATATATAGGTATTTGAGACAATGGTGAAAGGGCCACGCAGTGGCCAGATAGTGTGATATTGAATGTGATTGGTGAAAAGGTGAATAAAGGAGACATACGAAAGGGTCGACGCATACGAAGGGTCGACGGTGCGCTTTAACTTGCTAACAGCCAGTGCAGATGATATCTGTGCTGAAAAGTCAATTCTTTCTGGGCGCCAGTTTTGATCCAGACTGTTGATAATAACACACCTTTCACGTAACAGTCTGATCCGTTGCTCGTCGTCGGGAACGCGTCCACCTTTTGCAGCCTACAGCATTGTGATAGAAAGGTTCTACCGAATAGCACTACAGGTGTCGTCATCAACAATGCCAATGGACAAGATGTTGACAAGGATATCTATTCTGATCTTGATTTTAAGCAAGTTGGAATCTCTTCCTGATTTCCAACCCCAATGAGGTTTGGATTTGAAGCTGGTTGAAGCTGGTAACCAAGGTACAATTCCTTACTTTCGTCAACATTTGACACTATCATAAGGCTTCTTCTTGGGCTTTACAGGTTATGTCAAGACTTGTATTGTCTTATTCGACACCGATTATGGTCACGCATAGGATCACTTGTTGACTCTGGCTTACAAAATGCACACTCTCAACAGATACCAGCCACAGTCAAACTTGCTTTGCCGCGACGGGAAGCAGGTTACATCGGATTGCGAAAGAACCTATGGCCACATGTACACATAAAAGAAGGCGAGTTCTTTTACATATAAATAAGCGGCGTTGACTCAGTTCCGTGCGGATTAATTACTTTCTTAGTGCCCGACCTTTTCGTAACATGTTCTTGCGCAAAAATAGTTAGGTGGTAGAGAAGGATTTTACTTTGGTGTACGATAAATACATCATGTAGAACATGGCCAGAGCTGAAGGCCAAACGCTGCATGACGCAGGCAAGTTGGAGTGTTCGATGCCTTTGGGCCACACCGAGGAGATGTAAAATTTCTTCGGCACAATGTTTGCGCAAATTCACGCTGCATTGGTGAAAGTCTCGCGCGATTTGGCGGGAAACGAAGAAAGGTTATCATAATTCGGTGGCGAGCATCAAAGGCGAGATTAGAGGCTAGACTTCTCGAGGCAATTGGGACATTCGTCCAAGTCATTAATTCGATGGCATGATTTACCTGTATTTCTAGGAATCTGTGAGGGTTTGACTCTGCGCATTTCTTCTTGCTTTTAAGACTGGTCTTAGAGTATGGTTTTTGTCACCCTAGCCATCGAAAACAGCCTGGTTTCCTTCTAAAGGGCTAGAGCTGTTCATTTACTCAATTGCTTACGACAGGAACATCCGTCTCTAAGGAGGAGTCTTTGCTGTTTATTATGCTCTCATGATTGCTGAGTATCTGCTTCTATTTCTCCCACTCCATCCTCTAGTGGTACCACGTCTCTTCGTCCTCCACGGTGAAAAGTAGACTCATACCTGTTTTCCACGACTCGTCCATTCGTTTGAATTCCAACGCTCACTCCTTCGCGTCATAGTCTCGTCACACGATATATATTGTATAAAGAGATTCACGATGTCTGTCCTGCATAATCGGATCAATAATGCTGGTGACTCTGGAACACTATACCCTGTCGACATCGTGGGATTTTGCATCGCAGGAGCTAGTGTAATGGGGTTGGCGATTTGGGCCTTCAGTACGCTTGCACGACGACGTGCCAAGGCAGAGATGAAAAGCAGGAGCGGAACGTTTCAAGGAATTGTAAAGGAAAGCATAACAACGCGTTCTGAAAAAGCTTTACCCAAGTAAGTGATAGGCACCAGGTCCTAGTGTATTGCAGAAGATTGACTCCTGTTTCTAAAATAGCGCACAAATATCAAGTCACAGATTTTCCCGACAGCAAAAGGACGGTTCCGTCACCATCCCTGACAAAGTCTTGCAGCGCCCTTCTAGATATTATACGTCCATTGATGTGATTGATTATCGCCATCAATCTGGGATGTTCCCCAAGCCATTTTCTTTTGCGCTGTCAGCCACACCTTCTCGAGACCAGGCACGCTTCTCGGCAAACATCCACGAATCAAGCTTGAACGTCTCATCCAACAAAAGCCGTTTCTCCGGCTCCTCCACCAATTCTTGCGTTGGCAACAACCCTAAAACTGGCATCGCACACCAAGTGAAACGTATATTCGAAGCCGTCCTCCCAGATGAGCTCCTCATCCGTGTCGGCGAGTCTCTCACACTCGTTCAATCATTCGACGACGGTTGGTGTCTTGTCGGACGGGAAAACAACCTGTTTATTGCGACCCCGAAATGCTTGTTCAGGCCCAACACGATCACGGGCGACGGGATCGAACTCGGCGTCGTACCTGCCTGGTGTTTCATTCGACCTACTCTTGGACTCCATGCAGAGAGGCCAATTAGAAATACCAGCTTAGGTATCACTATCCAGCTGAACTCGGGTGAGATCACGCCGAGAGACAACGTCGTTTCTTGGTCACACTTGTGATCTTGTTGCACTTGTTCTAACTCCAAAATGTGCCTGTTCCGAAATCATCATTATCACCAAGCCTGAGAACCTCAGAGCTACTTGGATTGATGTTCCCTCTTCAGGCTGTGTCTTTCTCGAGCGAGATATGCTCGACTAGGTTATACAACTAAGTCCAAAATTCTCCGTCTGCTTTGGTCAGATTTCGTGTTACTGCGCCTGATTTTGACTGTGAAAGCTCGTTCTTTCATGCGTGTCATGGTTGATCATTTCTACTATATATAGTGTATATTCATTTACTTTACCGAGGTGGACATATGGATTGATATTCGTATACTTTTTTACAGCCATGACCAGAGGCTCAGCCGAAATTGAATTCGTAACGAGAGGCCTCGGATCGAACATCCGGAAGAATAATTTGAAACCTCCGACCACGGAGAAGCTTTCAGATCAAAACGAGTGACAAACACACTTTTAAAAACGTGATGTCTACCGACTTTTATCGGAGCCAGCACTCAGGGATGCCGAACGACGCTCTTCTGGTGGACACAGATAGAATTGCTACCTTGGAAATCCGCAGAACGGAACTTCTTCACGAGCTTCATGAGGTTGAAACAGAGCTTTGGATGAGAAAGGCGCGTCAAGCGAGACTCGCAAATCAGGCTTTGCCAGTGGCCTCGCTGCCGAACGAAATTCTTTCAACAATATTCTTGCTATGTCGTGGAACCAAGGTGGTGTTCACCCGTGAGTTAGCAAGACCATTTGAATTTATGCTTTCGCATGTTTCGACGCACTGGCGAAGTGTTGCTTTGGACACTGCTTCGTTCTGGAGTGCAATCAACCTCTTTGTAACAAGAAGAACACGCCGTTATGAACTTCAACGACTGTCTGTACAGTTGAAGCGATCCGCTCAATGTCTCCTCAACATTACATTGCGTTTTGATTTTTTCAAAGGCATATCAGACTTACTGTATCACCTCACCCCCCATGCTCAGAGATGGTTTCGTTTGTCCATTTACACCAATTGCGGGTCTCCAGATGATATATACGCGCCACTTGAACCACTTTCAGTACCCCATCTGATCCATCTGTCATTGCGCATAGGAGATTCGGAGAACAACTTTGACGACTTCGAGACAGAGTATCCTGAAAAATGCGCTACAATCCTCACCCAGGGCGCTCCATCGTTGACCTTTGTTCGCGTTGCGGGAAAAATTGTTGGAAACTTAGCTCCTCCGTTGTCCACTATTCGAACCTTGCATGTCGACGCCTGGCTAAACAAGACGTTGAACCTCGCGCAATTCAGTTCATTACTCGCCGCTTTGCCATGCCTTGTCCATCTATCGCTGACTGGATTGAGTATACACCTTCCTCGGGACCCCCTGCAGACGACAGAGCCTATATCGTTGCCCTTGTTACAATCACTTCGCATCCGAGGGAACGACACTCCGTGGTTTCGTTTACTACCCCTTCTCTCCCTCCCAAACCTCAAGTCACTGTCACTCCATGATATAGAAACCTTCCGTACGGTTGTTGTCCCGTCCTTGCGCAATCTCACCCTTAGCTCATGCGAGCTCAGGCAGAAAGGCTTAAAAAGACTCTTCAAGTCCTTCCCGCAGCTCACCACGCTCGACTCCGACAACTCGACTTGGAGTATGTATCACCTGTTGACTCCAGATGTAGGGCCCTCGACGAATATACCATGGCCTGAGCTTCAGACAATATTACTCAGGGAAGGTTGCGATGCAGATGGTTTTGTGAAAGTATGCCTCCGCCGGTTGGAATGTGGTTCGCCCCTTCGGCGTGTATGTCTCGATATGTATAGCCGCAGGAGTTTTGAGGTGCGGGACCTCTTAGATAGATTGCGTGAATTGCAGCCCGTTGAGTACGTCGACAAGGATGAACCTTGGCCTGCTGACCTAGGGTACGAGGATCCTGATGATACCTGGTACTAGGGCCCTGGATCCAAGAATACATCTGTTCATCTCTAAAAAGTGATATGCACACTGGTCAGAGCTTGCTTGTGCCTTTTCTTGCCATTGAATATTTGAATAGCTGTTCTTTCCCCACGATTTTCTTCCCCTATGATATTCTACCTGTATGCTTTTAGACGCATATGTTTTCACTCTCATTGGCTGCTGGTGGTCGATGTTGTGTGACAAGGTTGATAAGATGGAAGTTTCTGGCAGGTGGAATTTTTTGGCTTTTATTTTTTGGCTTTTGGACAAGTCGGCGTGTGGGTGCGGGCAAAGAATGAGATTCTTTTGAGTCCGAAAGTTCTCCAGTCGACCGCCCGAAAGAGACCGATACTCAAGCTAACTACGAGGGACCAGTTTAGGTAGCATGGAGTTTCCAGAAAATTTCGTAGTATAAAAAGAACTGGAACAGGCAAGCATATCTAATCTAATCAACGCGATAATGACAGGAACTGCAAGCGGAGTGTGGAGATGACGGTGTGTAAATTGTAATAGGAAGAGAAACTCATCTGCGAGCACAGTGTGAGACGAAGGTGTCTGGCTCCACCGTGCCCGCGGGTATTTGAGTGATCTAGTAACAAGGGAGTGAAGAGTGAAAGAAATATGTGATGTTTGAAGGTAAAGAAACCCAAGCACCAAACAACCCCAGGCAATCACTCCCTCTTTTTTCTTTTTGGAGGAGCGTTACCGTTTAGGTAGCGATCAACAGCATAGCCCTTTGGGGTTAGTTTATCCTGCCTGCTAGCGTGTAGATGCTTATCTACTTTCATATCTTACTGAGGTGGATATATATATACTTTTTACAGCCATGACCAGAGGCTCAGGCCGTATTTGAACAAGTTGCGAGTCCCGGAATCAAAACTTGCTCGAGAGGTCTCGGACCGAATGTCCGGGACTTGTTGACAACCCTTCGACATAAACTTAAACTTAAATATATACGAAGCCTTCTCATGTAATACGAGGTCAAAACTCAAGACAAACACTTTTGAAAACGCGACATTTACCGTCTTTTATCAGAACCAGCACGCAGGGATGCCGAACGACGCTCTTCTGGAGACCTCAAATAAAATCGCTACTTTAGAAATCCGCAGAACCCAACTTCTTCACGAGCTTCATCAGGTTGAAACAGGGCTTTCGGTTGCAAAGGCGCGTCATGCGAGGCTCGCAAATCAGGCTTTGCCAGTGGCCTCGCTGCCGAACGAAATTCTTTCAACCATATTCCTACTGTGTCTTGGAACCAAGGTGATGTTCACCCGTACATTGGCAAGACGGATCGAAGTTGTGGTTTCGCATGTTTCGACACACTGGCGAAGTGTTGCTTTGGACACTGCTTCGCTGTGGAGCGAAATCAACCTCCATGTGACAAATCAGACACGCAGTCATGAACTCCAACGACTGTCTGCACAGTTGAAGCGATCTGCTCAATGCCTCCTCGATATTTCATTACATCTTTCTGTCTACGACGGCATATCAGACATACTCTATCACCTCACCCCCCATGCTCATAGATGGTTTCGTGTTTCAATTTCCACCGATTGTGGATCTCCAGATGATATATACGCGCCACTTCAACCACTTTCAGTACCCAATCTGATCCATTTGTCTTTACGCATAGGAAATTCGGAGGACAACATTGACGAGCCCCGGACAGAGTACCCCGAAATATGCCCTACAATCCTCACCCAAGGCGCTCCATCGTTGACCTTCGTTCGTGTCGCGGGAAAAATTGTTGGAAATTTAGCTCCTCCGTTAACCACTATTCAAACCTTCCATGTCGACGCCTGGCCAAAGAATATGTTGAACCTAGCACAATTCCGGTCATTACTTGCCGCTTTGCCATGCCTTGTCCATCTATCGCTGACTGGATTGAGTATACACCTTCCTCGGGACCCCCTGCAGACGACAGAGCCTATATCGTTGCCCTCGTTACGATCACTCCGGATCCGAGGGAACGACACTCCGTGCTTTCGTTTACTATCCCTTCTCTCTCTTCCCAACCTCAAGTCACTGTTACTCCAGGGTGTAGGAACCTTCCATACGGTTTTCATCCCGTCTTTGCACAATCTCACCCTTAGCTCGTGCGACCTCACGCCGGTTGACTTGCAAAGTCTCTCCAGGTCCTTCCCGCGGCTCACCACGCTCGACATCGACAACTCGACTCCGGAAATATATCCCCTGTTGACTCCGGATGTAGGACCCTCGACGAATATACAATGGCCTGAGCTTCAAACAATATTCCTCAGGCAAATTTTTGGTATCGACGTAGTGCCTTTTGTGAATGCATGCCTCCGCCGGTTGGAATGTGGTTCACCCCTTCGGCGTGTATGTCTCGATAGACGTAGCCGCATTGCTGTGAAAGCGAAGGAGCTTTTAGATAGATTGCGCGAATTGCAGCCTGTTGAGTACGTCGATAAGGATGAACCTTGGCCTACTGACCTTGGGTACGAGGATCCTGACGATACCTGGTGTTAAGTTCCTGGATACAAAATACGTCTGCTCAACTCTAAAGAGTGATATGCACTCTAGTCCGAGCTTGCTTGTGCCTTCTCTTACCGTCGAATATGTCAATGGTTGTTCTTTCCCACAACTTTCTTCCCTTATGATATCCTGCTTGTATGCAAATGTTTTAGAGTTGTATTATTTACGAAGGAGATGATCAGCTGATTTTCTAAAACGAGAATACTATAATTTCTTGACAGTGTGTGGTGATTATTACTCAGGAGCTGCATCATCATGAAGCTATAAGTATATTACCGGAACAAACATTGGCATCCTCAGTGTGAACCCGGGTCCTTGTTTGGGTATCTAGCCCTCAAGTTCTTGATAGTTGAGTATCATGGCTTCTTTGACTGATTTGAAATGTTCTCCATGGCACGCCCTCATGTGACTCACCCTTAAATGACATTTGACACATACTTACTTTCTAGGAAAGTTGGTCCGAGTTTTTAAGACCACACAAGCACTGATATATATTCGCCTGCCCAATGACAATGTGGTCGAATAGCATAGTTCTACCGAAATTGATTCAGATCTCAATGAACACATGCGTTCGCCGTCAAGTGTTGTTTATCATCTTTTCGGGAACAAAACCTCGAGGATTCAGTCCTTCTCTGCTTTGGAAACCAGAGTAAATCATGGTGTGAGTCAGCAAAGCAGATTGGACAGTAAGATTGATAAGATAAGAGGCTCAACCGATGCCCGACGTGTCACTTAGAAGTTTGTGTTGACAGCAGCCAAACTCTCCAGGAGGGATACGATGTATATGCGATCATTATGTTTGAAAAATACTTCAAGTTGTAGCGCCATACTTAATGGGAATTGATCGTTCGGGACAAGGTTCGGGGAGTGTGACTAATGGGTTGGTCACACGTCTGAATGACTGACCCATGGAAGACAGCTCCGCGGTACTATAAGCTCAGTCAGCCCGTTTCTATGATTATCATTCTGTCCTCTACTAAGCAATTTAAGGTTATTCTCTTCCTCTTTCCCCCCACTCGTTGCGTTCAAACTTCTAAAGCCGACCTCCAATAAATACCCATAATCCAAGATTGGACTGTAAACTACTTCGTTAGGAGCTGGGTATCGCATTATGCAAGAACGGGTAGTCAAATTGACGATTGTGAATGACTTCGTACGTTTATGAATTATGCAGGTGCTTCCGACTTACCGAGTTTGCATGCCCAGGTTTGTGCTAACTGTTGGATCAGCCAACATGAATTGCTGGACGCGGTCTCTTATTGCAAAGATACTTTGCATCTACCATTATCATTCGAGCTCGAACACATGCCTTTCCGGTTGATAAATGATGCGCTCATACCAGCAGGCCCCAGCAAAGTTGACAAAGAGACCTTTTATATGAATCACCTTGGCAAAGATAGATTCCACAATCTCGAAACTGCCATATCCAAATGGGCGGCTCAGAAAAATATACCGATGTCAGATTATCGATTGGTTTCCATTCAACAAAGCTCACGTAGACCTCGCAGTTCTTTTCGTGGCGTCATGAGTCAATCGACGCGTGCTCACAGGCTAGCGACGAAAGCTGGTAAGGTGGGCGGACAGAAACTACAGCTGCCGGTACTCTGTGGAATCTTCAAAGCCAACCTTGAAGACAGCAAGGATATCGCTGATATAAATGTTCTTGCTGAGGTCGCTGAAGCTGCTGGCATGATGTCAAAAGACGAGGTTCGCCCGAAATTGCTGCTCAGATAACCATCCGATATCAAGCTTTTTTCAGGCTGTGAAATTTCTGCAATCGGACGAATTGGAAAAAGAGGTCGAAAATATGTGCGACAAGGCTCGGAGTATCGGCATCACTGGTGTGCCCTTGACAATTATTGACGGGAGATGGGCTGTGAGCGGGGGGCAGTCGTCCGATGTATATGTTCAAGTAAGTGCCCTGCGACAAAAGCCGTCTTTGTGGTTTTTTGTTCAAATCATTAACCCCATTCACAGATATTTAAGAAACTTGCAGCAGCAGGTGTTTCTCCTACGGGTGTTTACGCTGTACCATCACCATTCTCTCCACCTGTCGTCGAGACGAGTATCTATGCTTGATTATTTTTTTTTAAAAAAAAAACTGGTTTTATTCCTTTGTATGTATGCCCCGTCAGGTCGAGCCCCACATTGTGTGTTACTGTACAGCATAATGTATGTACCACCAAGTCTCGCAACACTGCCTTCACTTGGTTACAAGCAACTTTGCTGCTTTTATTGGTGGCTGCTTGTTTGAACAAGAGGAAGTCGTCGTAGAGGTACTATCTCTAATCACCAGATCCTTCGGAGAAATTCGACACGCCACGACTCCAGTGGCAATAATAGGCTTATTCATTCTGTTTGACACACCGGAAAATACGTGGAGATTAATATTATCGCCCCGCTACTATAAAAGCCTGTGTGGGGCTGTGAGGCGATAAGTACCAGAGACCCGGACGAAGGAGGCAGAATCCTAGGCGATACCTTACATATCATATGATACTCTGTATAATTCACGAGAGAGTAGAATTATAAGGCCTATTACACGCCCCTATTAGGGTCTTGACCTCAAGGTGACTTTAAGTTTGCCTTTTACATCGTCGAAGGGTCCGCGAAGCAGGAATATTAAGAACTTGTGGAGCTAGACACCAATGACAGACGTAAAAAATGCAGAATCTCGTGATACTACAGGTGTAAGTGGCGAGTTATCCATTGAAGGTCGCCCTCCAGACGTTGAAACACTTGCAACAGTGTCCACCGTTGGCAATCGGGCTCGCAGTTGTTGCGCAAAGTGGCACGAACGCTGACGTCATTTTTTGTTTTCATAACCGAAGAGGGAAATCGGGGTCTGCCAGGAATTTGGTTGCCTAACCAGTGGAGCTCAGACTGCTTGCGGCCTAGTTGATCCGCCTAGTTGGTCTTCTTCGCCATAGCGTATACATCAACATACAACGCACATTTTATGCCGAAATTCTCACTGAAGGCGTGATCGAGCAAATCACTGTCGTATTCGTGGTCAAGGTTAGCGAAGACTGTTGCGCATAGTTCAGTGTGTTAAGTTGGTTGTGAGATACAATGAAGATAGTACTGGCCACGACGCAGCCGCCAGCTGTCGGGATGTCACTCTTAATATTTGTCGCGTCCGATCAGCTTGCTTTCAAGGAAAGCGTCTCAAGTATTGCGGGTCCGTTTTCGTACCGTTGAAGACGTGAACTTCCAGAAGTGGCCTGCATGGCTTAAGAGTACGGTTATGGAGGGCCTTGTGCGATCAGCACAACGAAAAGAAAATAAAGGAGCGAAAGTTGGATACGAAAAACCGTCATGTGGGCGATGAAAGAACAGCTTTTATTGACGCTAGAGAGTCACAAGTACGATGAAGGTCGCCATTGATACTTTTCTTCACGTATATCGAGATAGCAATCACGAGAGAGGCTGACACCATTGCAATTGCCCATTACTTTGATCATTTATCGTAGCCACACTGGCTTAATTCATCATAGACTTCTTGAACAGCAAGGTATAACAGTCCACAAGCCAGTATACGAGAAGCAAGACGTTGCTACTCAACAGGAGTTGCACGCATGATCCCATAGTCGTCGTAGGTCAGCTCACAGGGAACTATCTTCAAGCCCCGAGTCTGACTTGCTATTGGCGGTCGACGCTAGTCTCAGCCACTTTTGAGTTAACACGTAAGTAGCAACTAGATGACATCAACCTGCACATTCCAGCTTATGTAACGGAAACTTTTTTGAGCTTGTCCCCGACTATGCAAGCTCAAGATATTTCGATTACTCCCCAGGGAGCAATACATCCGCAGATGGTAAAAATATCACCGGCTGGAGTCAGTTCTACCACAATGACGTCAAACATTATCTCGATCGCGAGTGGCAATTATCTTGTTCCAAAATCACTGTGTTTTACATATCAGCTTCTCCCTGAATATCTTCATATTTCGCGTCATATCTGTTCTTAGCTATATGCCCCCTCGCCATCAGCATTGGATTTATGTTTGGATTCCACTCTTCACGTCCTTCATCTGGTTTGGTAGATGCTCATCCTGTCTCTTATTGGGGCCATCCATCTAACGGTCTTGAGGTACACTGTGGGCAATGTTGATTACGTGGCTTGCAAGCGGCCGACCCAAATATCCTTCACAGGATGGAAAGATTGCATACATATCTGATATTGGCGCCGACATTCTGAAACCACTATTTATTGCTGGTTGTGCGGTCACAGGCACGGGTTTCTTCCTTTGCCTATGCATAGAGCGAGCACTCAGGCATTCGGGCAGGTAAGAGAACGAGCGAGGTCCACATGTTCGCGCTCTTAACATTTTGCAATGATAGGCTTTTGCCTAACATGCGGAAACGAGAGCTTGTGTTTTCATGTCTTGCAATTCTTGGCTCACTTATCGGCGGACTAGGACTCATACTCCTTTCCATTTTCGATACTAAACGATACATGAGTGCGCATCGATCATTCCTTCTAGTTTTTATGGTAGGCGTGGCGCTCAGTGCCATTTTCACGGTTACCGAGGTGATTAAACGTCCATATTTTGTTGTGTGAATTGGAGGCTTACGCTCATTTAGTACCGCTGGATCAGCCATGACTTTGCTGAAATCCGCAAACTCAGAATCGCCTATACTATGAAGGCCATAATCGCAAGCATTCTCATCATACTTGCAATAGCCTTTGCCATAACTTTGTTCAGGAACGTAGATGTTGGAGGTGAGCTTCCAAATTTATCGGACAATTTATTGTGACTCATCGGCATCTTTAGCTATATTGGAATGGACAATTGCTTTCGGCTTCACTTTTTACCTCCTCACCTTCTTCTATGACCTCAGGCAAGCCAAGGGCGTGCGCAAGGGCCAGTACAAAAAGGGCCGAATCCGTGTAGGCTCGGATGGCGATATGCAGCCGATGGCAGAAAGAAGAGTAACTTCAATCTCGTAGTTCTATCTATACGCCTTCATATATGAAAGACATGCAATTAGTAACAGGTATATTATTTTTCCCGACTCGACAGTATATATTTCGGAATAGATGTTAACATACAACATGATATCCCAGATTGCCGCTCCTGGCATTTCTGAGTAGCTCCTTGCAACCACCGCGGCCGTGGGTATACCTTCAAATTCCCTCTAGATTAAGTTCCCTATCCAATGCCAACGCCAGCTCGCGGTCCCTTTCTTCTTGTGTCTTTCGTCTTTCCGTTTCCTTCTCAACTTGTCTAAGTGCTTCAAGACGAGTTTGATCAGGATTGGCAACAGCAATGGAAGATCCAGAACGTTGACCACGAGGTGGGGTATCGGATCCAGGAGGAAGAGGAAGGGGTGTTGAATAGCGGGCTTGGAGGAGCGGGTCAGAGGGTCTATCTTGAAATGAGGACTGCTGCCAGTGTTGAGATGTTGGTTGAGGAGAATAGCTTGATTGCGCATAACTTGGCTTTGAAGGAAGCGGAGGTGAGACATAACCTGCTGGAGGTGGGGTATATGTATAGTTTGCCTGGCTGTCAAGCTCCCCGGAGGCAGGAGCGTTGACCATAGGTACGGGGAAAGAGAAAGACTCGGTTGATGCTGCCTCTGGACGCCACTGTGTAGACGCTGTCGAAACAGGAGCGCCATAGGGAGGCTGAATGGCAGTGGAGTCGGAAGAAAACGGAGAAGGAGATAACGCGGGCCCTGGTGTAAGATGGCTATTACTTCTGCTGGACAAATTATGATCGTGTTGTGCCAGAGACCCTGCGGCGAAAGTTCGTTGCGAATGTGCCGGAATATGTTGTGAAGGACTTGGCGAAGACACAACTCTTCCTACTTTAGTTCGCAATGCCGAAGGAAGCTCTGGGGCAGTATGCGATGAAGTCCGCGGTCTTCCTCTGCCGGGCAGAAGGATGGAGGGAAGTCCTGCTGGGGGAGTTGCTTGGCGTGGCAGTGCCGGAAGCGGCGAGTCGACCCGTTCTGAGGATGAAGGGGAAGGCGATCTCGAGTGATGACTTTTTGAAGTAAGATAGGAATTGCTCGGTGGTTGTTGATTGCTCGCAGGATCACTTAAAAGATCGTGAAGAACCGCAGTGGTAAAGCGGTCAGAGACGGGCATAGAGGTATGCTGAGCCGGCGTGGACTGATTGATAGGACGATGAGGCTCGGGTGCAAGAGATCCTGATGTATGACGGCCTGGTTGAAGCGGTATAGTCGAAGAAGCTCTTGGCCGTGGATCGGCATGAGGTGGGTGGTTAATTCTTTCAAATTTCGAAGGACGTCTTTGAAAGTTACTTGATGGTGCCGCTTGCGGAGATGTCGAAGGAGGAAGCGCTGGTGCTGGACCGTTCGAGTAGAACGTCATCTCTAGATACAAGTCCCCTCGAACCACACCATCAATGTTCAGAGGTACCCAGTCTAGATCATTTTAAACAAGTCAACATGTATATTAGATCGCTCTTTAAACGTGTGGAGTCAAAGACATACCATCGAACTCTCCCGTCCTCAATGTGTCGGTTATGTCGACAGCACCTTGACCCAACAGATCATCAGACCTCGGCTCCTTGGCATAGCATGCGACCTCCAATTTCCTAGATTTGTCCCCAGACTGCTTCATAATCGGATACCGAATTTCCTCGTCCCATTCAGGGTGCTGTCCGCCTTTGATGGCAATCTTTGTTTTCTTGGTAGTGCCTGTCAGTGAAACGACGAAACAATGAACCTGGGCTCAAAACCAAGTTAATGGATGTCTCACCGTTAAGAGTCACTTGCGCAAACACATCTTGCTTGTAGAAGGAGTGCTTGTCGTTCAAGTTCCTCGCCTTCAGGACAACAATGATCAAGGTACCCACTTCAATCTCTCGGTTCGACATTGTACTTCTTCTCCAGATAGAGTTATACTACCTTGAGACAATGCAGACTCGCCGGCTCGTAAATATGCAAGGAACAAAGCGAGTCGATTTGTTCGGGAGTTATTGATGGTTCCCATTCCGTGCGCAGCATATTGATGATCATTTTGCGAAGGCGGCTGAGGCACATCTATCTTATCAGATCACATCGACCCAGTTCGTCCAATTCTTATCGCAAGCGAATCAGTAATACCTTACTCGGTGGTTTCCGACTCACAGGAAAGTACAGAACAATAGGACCTGATTAACTTGGGGGGGCACCGTTTAACGCGACATCATATATACACATAAGTAAACAAGGTAGGTATCGAAGTATATAGCAAAACAGAAAAAAATCAAGCCTGCATTCCATTTTCTGGGCGATATTGTATCATATTGGGAACAAGAGTGTAGACCATCTAAAGACATTGAAATCAAGTTTGTACTTGACAAGGAACTTGATCAACGTACCTCCCTGTAAGAATCACGCATTCTCATGCGCATCAGACATTTGGATGGCAGAAGTTTGCTGTCTGGACTCAGCCAAAGTTGCCGAAGGTGATGATCTTCTGGAATAGCAGCTCCCATGTGCTCTCGTAACATCTCCCATCCACGACCATCAGCGTGCATGCCAAGAACTCGGATCAAGCGTTGAATATGGTTGTGGACAAACGTGTGATAAAATTTAGGATAGATCTCGTCCAGTGTGTCGGTTGCCACGCAATGCCCCGGAAGGAATTTAAAGTCGACACCGGTTGACTGACGAAGCGTCTCCGGATGGATGCGGAGTCCACCGAGATCTCTAACGACGAACCCGATAAGTTCTCCCGTGGTTACATCAAAACGTGCAAGAACATTCTGCGCATGTGCTTCGAACGCGACACCGTTTTGAATCAGAGGAGGAAGGAGCGCTCGGCACGCCAACTGGATATATCTATAGAAAGATCAGTGACTAACGCGGAGAAAAAGTTCGAGGATTACCGATCCAGGAATTTTTCACGTTTCTCGTATGTATCCAACCCGAAGGCGATTTCTACAGCCGATTTGCCGCTGGACTGTCCGGCGTGATCCATTTCCAATAGGGCGGCGCTTACGATAAGCGCGTGACCTTCTTCGGGCTGAAGCTCTTCTCTGAGAATAGCAGTGAAATGTTTCGCGAGGTCTGGGTCATCTGAACGATAGACAGCGCTCGCGGGCTCTCGTGAGATGGAAAGAATTTGAGGATTGATCATCAACTTTGGGACAATCTCGTTCGAGAAGCGGGGTCCAAAGTCAGCCGTCAAATGCGAGATTGTCCTAAGCGCAGAAGATATCTTGACACCAACCGCGAGTTTGAGCGCCATATTATGAAGCTCCGGTATAATGACAGTTCTATTTGTTGCAAAAGAATAGGAAACAAAGTGAATCGGAGTGAGTATTACACTTACCGGATACTAGATTGAGCATAGGCTTGAACACTAATGTCGGCATGCAAGACATCAACGTCGGGAAACTTGGAAACGATGTTTGGAATTTGCAACTCATGCACAGGCATCAAAACCAGATCAGGATCGTCAGATATCCATCTTCCACATCTTTCGGCGGCGGACTTTGCTAATTCTCGGATAGAAGCTTCAAATGGCCCTACAACACTGACTAGAGCGCGTGGCACACACACAAATCGAATGCGAGGATGGTACCAGTCGTAATCTAGAACAGTAGAAGGGAGGGATCTAGCGCGGTGCATCTATCGGGAAGTATCATACATCATTCATCGATATGGTGATGATACGACGCACGGGATGGGTGGGATGACCCGCGACAAGACTTTGCTCCCATTCTATTGATGTTGATGTGAGAGACGGGCAATGAGGTGGATTACGATATGACAGAACTTAGGAGCTATCAGTGTACTATTATTATGCCACGATGTAAGAGCTACGCACGTTGATAGTCATATGAACTCTGAATTTCCGCCTTGATTGCTTCTCGGAGACCATCCTGAAGAATGATACCATCGACGAACTTCTGCCACAAGTGAACTACTCCTAACACTCGTGTCAACGACACGAAAGGCTCTAACTCCCAGAAAGGAGTATCAAGGCAGGAGAGGATGGTGTCACGTAAAGCATTCTGTTCAAGCGTCGTTAATAAGTACGCAGAAGTCAAAGATAATGAGATCCTCCTCACGTTCTGAAAGACTTGGACCTGCTTATGTGAGAATTCGTAGATATCGGGTAACATATCGAGTGGATCCACAAGTCCTACTGGGCATCCATGTTTATGAACGACCGTCTCAGTAACTGGGGCAATGACTGGTGCATGACGGAGGGGAACTATAGCGAAGATATCATTCCCTCGCAAAGTGCGATCTAGAATAGGAGGTTCTGAAACAAGATGTTTTGAGAGAACAATCAGAATCCCTGAGATAGGAGAGCCCTCAGTGATGGGGATATAAATCGCTCGCAAAAGCTTTTCAGTCACGAGGCAAGAGATAAGTCGAGAGTTGACAGCAAAAGCTGCGTGCTCTGGCGGAGGCAATCCAGAACCTGACGACATGGGAAAATTTTTAAAGAGGGTCGTCTTTTCAGTCAGCCAAAGATTTGATTGTATGATTGTTCAAATGCTTCCAGAACTATTGTTTCGACGAAACGACCCCGCGGTTGAGATGGCAATAAGAAGGCTAAGAACCTGCGGTAAGAGCCGGTAAAACAACGACGACAACGACCTACCGCAGTTCCTTCTCGAAGTATAAAGCGAAATTGGTCTACGTGAAAGATGCTTGATCGATGATGTTACGGTCAGCATCGATTTTGATGACGCCACAGTGTCAATATCGTATCCCACGACCGCCCTGAGATTATCGGGCTTCAAACGTGTTCCGTTTGGAGTACTCGATAGGAACGTGGCGTCTCGATCACCACGTCTGGCCCAAGAATATGAGGTGGATGGCACCGTATCCTCGTATGAATTAAATTGGCTGGATAGAAAGCCAGGCTGAGGAAAGGATGATGGACCTGGATATTTCAAGGCTCGATTCATGGCGAAGGTCGAGAAATCCAGAAATGATGACAAGCAAACCTCGGATTTGCATCGGAGATAGAATTTGATTCCAAGCCCCCCGACGTCATATTACTTATATAACGGCGCTTCCTCCGAAGAATACCGGGTCAAAGGAAAACATTTAACCGACAGCGGCCGATCGTTGTTCTAAACTATTCAACCTTTACAGCCACCAAGTTATCCTTGACCTTTCAGGTGTGTTGGTTGCACTTGAAGGAATGCAGAAACTCGGACCATGGTATCGAAAGTAAGGAAGGTACTGGCAAATCCGTGGTACCGACAAAACGTTAGGAACAAAGAGATATATCGAGTTAGATGCATCTCGTCAACTTACATTTGAAAGCAGAAAAAACAAATATCCATCACTTGGCATCAGCTACACCCTTGTAGTGTATAAGGTTAGGGAAAGGACTGTGAAGGTGCTTATCACGTTCCAACAGTCGGAAATAGGCATGGAGAAGGACATGAGGACTTACAAAGCGATACATCCCTGACATCCGCATTCGGAGGAAGCATTTAGAGGGTAGACTCTTCCTCTCAGGGGATAACCAAGCAGCGTGAAGTGGGTGGTCTTTGGGTATCACAGCGTTGAGATGTTCTCTAACCACATCCCAGCCGCGCCCATTATAATGCAAACCAAGGACTCGAATAAGTTGCTGCAGATGATTGTGGAAAACCGTGTGATACATCCGGGTGTATACATCTTCAAGATCAGGTGCGATGATGGAATGGCCTTCGAGAACATCAAGATCCACACCAGTTGATGCTTTAAGGGTTTCAGGGTGAACACGTAGGCCTCCAAAGTCACGGATAATGAAGCCCTTGAGTTCCTTCGTCACTAGGTCAAAACGGGCTAAGCAGTTTTGAGGGTGACATTCGAAGGCAACTCCATTGTGAAGCACGGAAGGGAGGAACGCGTCAAATAGCATACGAACAAATCTGATGATAACAGAGATTAAAAAGTGGTGAAAGGGACAACATGGTTCGAGACTTACTTGCTGAGCCACTCAATACGCTTCTCCTCTGTATACAATTCAAAGACGCGTATCACAGGAGGGATATGTCCTCCTTCGCCACTATGTCCACTCTCTACAAGAGCCGTACATACAATGAGACGCTCGCCTCGTTCTTCACTCATGTTCTCGTGGGCCTCCCGGACGATCGCAGCGCAATGTTTCGCTACCTCTCCGTCAGAATGTTTGTGTACGACACTCGCCAGTTCTTTCGCGACGGTAACTATCGTTGGATCTAGAAAGAGTGCAGGGACAACATCTTTGGAAAATCGTGGTCCCAAATAGGCAGATGCGGGAGAGATAGTTCGTACAGCAGAAGTCAGCTTGATTCCAACTCCTAACTTAAGAGATAGTCCTGTATATGCCTCTGGGACAATAACAGATCTGTAAACATCGTTAGCAAACTGGAAAACTATGTCAGGAGGTGTCCCAACCGTAAACTCTGTTGGGCAAATAAGTCGAGGCTGATGTCTTCGGGATAGATCTCCGCCTCTTTGAACTTGTCCTGTATATGGGCAACCTGAACTTCGTGAACGGGTACTGCAACGCAATTCTCCTGAAGCTGTGCATCTCTCCCGGCCTTCTTGAACATAGCATCTACGACAGGCCGCACAAGGTCCTCAAAATCGTACGTTATTTGAAGATTATCTCTTGGAACCGCGACCAATCTCAGTCGGGGGTGATAGAGATCTACGGTCCCCGGGGCGAAGTCTGGTAAAGGCGGTAAAAAGTATCGCAATTTGTGCATCTACGACGAGAAGCATATTCTCAGTCAAATATACACCATTGAAAAACGAAGAATGACGGACGGGATGTGTGGGGTGACCTTCTACAATGGACTGCTCCCATTCAATACTTGAAGAAGAAAATTGAGGTGCAGGGGGTGGGTTTTCATAAGCATAAGCTGGGATGTTATAAGCGAACTGGAAAGGTTCTACGAAGACACAACTCACTTTGCCATTTGACAGAACTCATGAACTCGGTTGAGATAGCCTGAACCAAGGATTTGTCCAAATCCAGACTTGATCCAAATTTCTCCCAGATCGATACAGCACTCTTGCAAGGTTCGAGGCACGTTGAAACTGCAATGTCCCATCCTTGTTGACAAAGAGTGTTCAGAATAGCTACACCCAGATCGACATGCTAATCGTTTGAAATTGTCAGGCTGAGAGGAAAGAATGCAGTTTGAGAAACAATACCTCGGTAGCGGGACCACTGAAATCATGCGAGATCTCAAAGATCAAAGGCACCATATCTAATGGATCAAGGAGGCCAATCTTTCTCTCAAAAGAGCCTGTGCTCTCCTCATGAAGGAAAGGAATGCCATGTAATGCGACGATGGCCAGGATGTCCTTCGATTGATAGACCCGTGGTGGTGCGTCGAATTCACCTAAGAGAACAACGGCGACACCAATGATCTCGAACCCAACGATCGGAATATATAAGGCTTTGAGTAGTGATTCGGTCACAAGGCAGGAGATGAGGCGTGCATTAGTTGCGAAGACGGCTCGATCGCTGGGAGTCAAGTGGGCAAGTCGTGTCGCTGAGATTGACATAGTTCGAGTTTGAAGCTATATCTGACCAGTGTGGTCATCCTTCACAAGATACATAGATACTTACAACAAGATGACGTGTCAAGAATTCTCCGTCGATATTTGTTTCGGCGAACCGGGCGATGGATATGGACTTTGCCTGTGGGCCGTGTATGACCTTCAGATAGGTCCAGCATTTTGATCCAGAAGTTTACGCATGAATCCCTGAAGGACCTGGAGGATCACTTTACCGTGTAAGAGCTCTTATTTTGTAGTCGTAATGAGAGAAGTATCATAGTACGTAGGTTTCCCCGGGATCGAACGCATCTCACGCTCGTATCTACCCAGCCGCTCTTGGTAGAGCCTTGTTTCGGCTCCATTGCCGAACTGTACTTCCAGTAAAACAATACTTCTCTAAACCCTCTCAGCCTTCTCAAATGGTGCGCTCTCATCCATGCATCGATCTACAAGGCAAGAAGATTGACCACCACTTAGGACTAGGCACATGGATGCCTAGAAGTATGTATCATTTTTTGGTCACAAGGTCATCCTAACTCTTCGAAGTTGAAGAGCACAGATTGTAGGGTCCTTGCATGTCTCAGTGGTCACCAAGCTTTACCAAGCTTTGAATCTTTTTTCGCTTTCCAGTTTCCATGCAGAATGACTAGTTTTTTGAGACCTCCCACGGTTGAACTCGAGATACATGGGGCCTTCATGCGGACGAGAGGAAGCATTTTAATCTTTCTGATCCGGTATCAACCTTTCCGAGTATCGTGGAAAGATCCAGCGCACCTTTTCTCCATCAACGTTGTATTCCGCTTGATTCCATGCCGTATACACTTGAATACTTAATTCCAAGACCTTGGCATGGGAGTTGTCATCGCAGCGTCTATCACTTCAAATTTGCATCTCTAGTTTACCGTTCAATGGTGAGTACTGTTATCCAGTATTTCTTCGCAGGCGGCCTATATTTGGACTATCAGATTAGTGTTTTAACCTTCGCCACATGTTCGCTCCATAAAGTAATAGTGATTAAGTTGACTGTGAAATTACTGGAGTTATTGCTACTCGAGTCTCATTTCGTGATGACAACCCGATGCTCGGTCTCATTCTCATGTCAAGGTATGACAGGCAGGAGCAAACCGTCAATCTGCCTTGTAGGCCCGTGTCAGGCCATGTATCTTGGCCCACTATATCGTGGATTGTAATTGAGAAGTTTTGCTTGCCAAGACTTGAGGTTGGCTATAGTTAATGCCCTGCACACAATGTCGATGATACGATAGGCCCGCTCCATCCTCGGTAATCTTGGTATATTTGCCAGAATTTTCCCTCACCGCATGTTTCTAGGTGCCAGTGCACGCTATGAAGTCATGCGCGAAACCAAAAAAGCCCCACGCCACTCCCATTCCGCATCTGTTAGTATATCCATGAGGCAGACGATTTCCCTTAAAACCCGTTGGTAGGAGAGACATGTTCGCTATCACCCGTCGAGGAACATGGTCCAGCTCTCTACAAACTTCATAGCAATTCTTCTTCTTCCAGTTGTTATTGCTGCTACGAAACAATTCGACTTTGACGTGGTCAACGCACGAATCTCTCCAGATGGGTTTACGCGAGAGTAATCCATTTTCATATTCTCGGCGTGAAGCTTGCTGAAGCCTTTGTCAGTGCTGTCGTAATCAACGGAAAGTTTCCAGGCCCAGGTGAGCGACAATGACAGCAGCCAAGCTTCGCTAACTACTCTAATGATAACAATAGTGGTTGCCGTGAACAAGAATGATAGAGTAAAAGTGTGAACTTCTGACAATACCCTTGGAACACATTGCTCAACGTTTAATTTCTAGATCAGGACTAACAACAAGCTTGTCGACCCTGGTATGCGCAGGAGCACTTCTATTGTAAGCTTCACGTGCAATCGCAATGTAAGAACAGTATTCAAGGAAACTGAAGCATTGGCATGGATTCACCCAGCCCGCACGTCTGCCATGGATGGACCAGCGTAAGGACTATTGTTATTTTTTGTAGCCTTCTTGTGTGTTGAAAGTCTTTTGCCAGATTTGTCAACCAGGTATAATAAATTTGTGAGGGTGTGCTGGATCTGACCCAACATTTTGCGTGCTTAGTGCCCGATACCACCGTCAGTATTCACTTTACTTTGATATGGCATGGCATAGAAGCTAATGATCGTCAACAGGAATACAACATTTTCCTGTAAGTATCAGTTCCCTGTGATTACGATGATGCCACGGTGCTTACCTGTCCGTCCCTCAGACGAGTTTGACACAGCTGGTCAGACTGGAAACTTTTGGTGCGTCTGTTCCTGCTTCGAATTTGAGGTTGAGCGCCAAGCGCAATGTGGCACAGGTACCATTCTCACCTTTCTACGCAATACTGTGATGGTCTGCGAGGAGTTTTCCCTGTCTACGGTAAACAACCTTTGGGCATAGAAGTTTTGCGAATTACTCATTAATGGCCTTTCAGATCCACAGGATCCCCTGAAGCATCTCTATGATGTAGACGATGGTAAAATTTTAGGTCATGTTGATCCGTCTTCTTTCAAATTCAATCTTCTCTCTAGCAAGCACCATCATCACTCTATCTGACTGGTATGGGGCTTTTTTGACTCTGTCACAAATCTGAATATTTCCAAGGTACCACACACTTGCTCCTGCTGCTCAGCTCGATTTTTTCAAGACAGGATCTGTCCCGTAAATCATCATTTTTCATTGACTGCTTACTCTTCCAACTGATTTTTTAACAGTGTCCCAGACTCAACCTTGATCAATGGTGTTGGCCGCTACAATGGAGGACCGCTAGTACCCTATGCCGTCATCAATGTCATAAAAGGCAAACGATACAGGTAGATATACAATTTGATTCTGCAGTTTCTGCCTACTACCATCTCTCCAGGCTTCGTATATTCTCCATGGCTTGCCGCCCATTTTTCACCTTCTCTATTGATAATCACACAATGGGTTAGTAATCTTAATACTACAGAGCATCTTCACCATGGCCTGATGAGACTTCAACTAGATGTCATGGAACTCGATGGCATTGAACATGACCCTGTCCCAGCCCAGAACTTTGATATTTATGCTGGTCCGTCATCATTGATACATGTGAACCGGGTCAGCAATGAAAGCTTTCTACATAGCACAACGTGTTTCGGTGATACTGCATGCTAACCAAACAGTTGGCAACTATTGGATTCGCGCACCGTAAGTAATACAATGGCATGCCAAATTGATCTTTAATAACTTTCTCTAGTCCCACTGGTGGGTCACCTGCGGCCAACCCCAACTGTGGGTAAAATCGGCATATAGATGAGGGGCTAATAGTTGACCACACCACATACAGTAAACCCAGACCTTGCCCTCGCTATCTTGCGCTACAGTGGTGCGCCAGCAGTAGAACCTACTACCGTCAATGTCCCAGGTGTCAAGCTCTTTGAAGGTGATATGCATGTAAGTGAAAACTACTTTCAACTCACAAATTCAACTAAGACTTCTTTTTGTGACAGCCTATTGCGTCTGAGGGTCCTGGAAAGGTAACCTTGATCTCGTCTGAACAATATTGTCATTATTAAATGAGAAATACTCCTATTAGCTCGGTGATGGCCCTGCAGATGTGGCACTTAATCTTCAGATCAGTCAAGTGTGACTTTTGCCTGTCCCGCATGAATATTCTGATCTAGTTGTGCAGCCTAATCCTCCCTTCTTTGACATCAACGGAATATCCTATGTCTCACCGACAGTACCAGTGTTACTTCAATTACTGAGTGGTGCCAAGGAACCTCAGGATCTCTTGCCTTCGGTAGGTTTGGTCTTTGCAAGGGTTGATTTCTCAACCTCTAAACCTTCTGTAGGAACAAGTATGTCATCTTTTAGAGTCCTAAATGTCGCTTACACAGATATGAGGTTTCCCTGCTTCCTCCCAACAAACTCGTTGAGATATCAATTCCTGGAGGAGGACGTGAGCCCTTTCCCTCTTTTCCATTCTTGAAACTTACAGAAGTATTCTAGAACATCCCTTCCACCGTATGTCTGGTTGCCAATAGTATATCTGAGACTGATAACAACTAATTTAAAAGTGCATGGCCATGCGTTTGACATCGTTCGAACTGCCAACACTGATGTTGTGAACTATGTCAACCCTCCGAGGCGAGACGTTGTTGCAAGTACGTCGTCTTCATTTGAATCCATTGGGACATCATTTAAAGTGTTAAAATAGTTGCTGGTGGCAATGTCACCTTCCGCTTCTTCAGCGTATGTGGAAATATGTCATTCACTCTATTATGAAGCCTGACAGCCCTCATCTAGGATAATCCAGGAGCTTGGTTCCTACACTGGTCCGCATTATTCACACTATCTTCAGGGGTCCTGAGTCTGACTGTGATCTCCCACAGCCACATTGATTGGCATTTGGAGGCTGGCTTGGCTATTGTTTTCGGTGAAGCTCCTCAGGATAACATTTCTGGCCCCAAAGCGCAAATTATAACTGAAGACTGGAAGTGCGAAAATCTGTCCTTGTCTGTAATCGCTTGCTGACTTCCGAATCAGGAATCTCTGCCCTGCTTACAATGCTCTCCCACCAGATCTCATGTAAACGTTAGCATTTAGATAATTAGCTCATGTTGGCTTTATGGTTGTCCAATTTCAATTTTTGCAATCATAACCTAATAAAGGAAATTGTTCTGTCCCTTGTCAATCTTAGTTGAATTTTCGATCAGATCAGATGCATTGATGCTGTTCATGTATCTTAAGTTGATCAGTCGGCCGGTTTGTCAAGGAAAGATAATCAAGGTCCTGCATTCAGCCGCAGGAGATGGCTTAAGATGAAGTGTCCAGCTACGAATTTATGGTGACTGGCCCGGCGTAGGGCATAGCTTTCGAAAGAGAGATGTTCAAGGTTTGTCACAAAGTGCCCATGGATACTTCCAGATTACTTACCGTTCACATGACGACTACATACTCACTTTCGTAGTGGCATTCCTTAGTGATCTAAGGCTTCAATGTGTAAAAAAACTGATCATCGCTTTCTCCCTGCAGAATCCTACTTATATCTCTTTCATTCTATCCTAATCTATGTACATGCTGCGTCATATCCCCTTTCCATCCACCGTCTAAATTTGTCATTGCTCAGAACGGCGTAAATTGTACACAAGTTCCCATGGCCCGTAATAGGGATGGACGTGAAAATGGTAACGCATGTTCGGGTTGAAACTAACGGGCAGGAACTGGTTTGGATTGGTTTAGAACAGAAAAGTGCGCAGCAATCACTGTGGCGTGAACGACTTGAGGCGTTGTTATGCTTCGAATGAGTTGATGACTGCATGGAGCCGGTTGGATATGAGTACCCATGTTCAATAGAAGACCTATCTGGCATCAACACTCACGGTGACCGATTACTTACTATGTAACTTGCATGCTTTTTTACGCTTTGGTAGTAGGTTGTGATCCAATTGTGACCTTGCAATTGAGAGGTCATCAAAGACATATTATCAGTTGTTCAGCAGTAACCATACCATTCAACAACAAAGATCATTGTAGAGCTCTAGGTATAGCTGTATTGGTGGCACAATCCCCATGCCACTGTCGTGGTATTCATCATTTTCCATGCATCAATAGTAGCACACCAGAACTATGGAGATAGCTACGAAGCTTCACAGCATCAAATCATCTGAGTGGACCATATCTGGGTTCATTCGTTCCAAGGTTGACTTGTGGATATGTCGCGTATAACTCGGATCTGTTTCAATTCAGTTCCAGGCGGAGACATAGGCGCAAGGAGAAAAGCAACCTAAAGCGGCCAAGAAAAAGGTAATCGCATAACAGAGCGCAAAGAATCCGAATTCAAGAACTTTATCAGATAACTTCTTGAGCGCTGTCTTACCCTGAACTTGCACAAGTGCAACCCAAGCAAAAAGGAGATATCGAGTATATTCACATGCGAACCGAGTCACTATCTCTTACAATACTGTCGCTTAAACAAACGTTAAAATGTGAAATCCACTGCAACTATGAGCACAAGCACTTCCAAAAAGAAAATCTGAGTTTGAAGACGAAACACATTCCTGAATCCTATTCAGCCAGATGACGGGATTAGGCCAATCTTCAGTTGCATGTGAAGACAAAATAGTCCGGAAGGGGGTTTGCTGTGGATGATATTTCTCAGGGGAGGTGTACTGTAAGGTACCAATCGCAAGATTGGTATATGTATGGGGTCATGCAAGGATCTCTGGATCTATGTCCCAGGTAACAAGGCGGCAATCACTTTTCGTCTCCCAAGGTCAATTGCGCAGCTGGGTATGCAAGCGTGACATAGTGGATGACGAGGCGATGGTTCTATTTAATCCTGTAATTGAGTGAGTCAGTTTGAGATAGGAAGGCAGATTATACAAAGACGGTATCTCACTAATCAGGGAATGGTCAAGACTGGATCGAGTTTGGTACCCAGAAGGCACGTTCAATTAACTAATTTGAACAAATACTCTGCCTCTTGAGGCGATTTCAAATTTCACTTCGTCGACTGGCACTTGGGTCACGAAGGTGTGCGTAAATCCATGGACCACGGTAGCCGTGGTAACACCAAGCCAACCAAGCATACGTTAATCGATACGACCCTGAATGACTGGAGTCTAGACACGTGAACATTTAAATTCCAGAAGGCGCTGTGCAGCATAAATAAATACTGACTCATGGGACGTGGCAAAATGAATTGAAATGCAGTTCGAATGAATTCTGGGTCAGATCGATATTTTTGTCTAGCCGTATGCGTTACGCGGCTAGTCTTGATATACCTTTTGAGACTGATGCTCTCTCTTCCAAACGGAAGAGTTGGAAGGTTCCAATTGCTAAACTGACGCGACAAGCCCAAAGTAAAGTTTTTTACGTATGATTTCTTTGGACTTTGAATCTCGATTCAAAAGCTTCAAAAAGTGAAAGACTAACCTAGAGCTTTGGAAACCGATACAAAAGACGTAAGACTTCTGACATGTCGAGTCCGATGTCAGCGAGGGAAGCTCAATCAACTGCGGCAGTCGAAGGAGAATATCTCCATATCTGTAGACACATTCTATGGAGAACAGCCCCAACGTACACGCGGATCGTTGAAGGCCCTAGAATGGAAGGCCGGAAAACGTTCTCGAAAATAGAAGGAAATCATGGAAAGCACTGGCAAGATGAGAATTGCTGTGGCGGGAGAGACAAAGTGTACGGTTTTGTACGATGATTCCGAAGTTAAGTACAGATCTCAGCGATCAAGACGGTGACATACAGTGGACCTGTTACAAAAATTACATTTTGATCAAGAGAAGGGACGTCCACTGGAAATTTTTTTTGAAGAATGGGGTTCTGGGATATTTTTGTATCAGTCGGCGTATGACCTTTGTTGATTCTTACAAGCCACGCAGAAGTTGCAAGTAGAGAAGAACCATGTCTACCAGCATGAAATTGAGGGTTCATGATGTGAACATTGACCCTCAAGCTCAAGCTTCAAGCTTCAAGGATCAAGTACTTAAAGCAGGAGAGCGATTCTGATCCGGTCGATCCGGCTGAGTAATCCATAATCTCACTAACCGGGCTATTACATAAGTATCCTGAAACATTTTCTTAGGTATAAAAAAGTCCCAGAGTAGATAAAATATGTTGAGGAAACAATAGCAGTCAAGACTGCTGATGCATAAAGTGTGTTTTCTTGAAAAATATTCCTGGAGGTACCAAACCAGCCACACTTAAATGAAAAAAATGATGACACACCAGCTTTTTTCTGTACAGTGATCTGATGTTTTTTGAGGCCGATGTCAAGGTGGTGGGTGAACAGTGAGTGCTGAGCGCTAAAACCTATCTCCGACCCCTGAATCTAGCAGTGCCACTTTCACGGGCAGAATTCAGGCCCGGCATAAAGTACACAGCCATGCGGATCTTCACATAGTCCGTGAGTCGTTAAATTTTCTTGAAAGCATTAACTTTAGTAGCATACCACATGATAGCACTACATGATTAATGGTTATATTTTTCCGGAAGGACCTTAACTGCTACGTCGGGGCGGAAATCGATTTGTAAAGCTGTGAGCATTATAACGGTCGCGGTCGGTTTGATGAGTTAGTATGGATAATCTTAGTCTGATTAGATAGAAAAGCGTACTAAGAGACAATGACAGGCAGCATTATACCATTTTACGTAGAAAGCCGACAGCTGCCAGGCCTTCTAACCAAACCTTATTAGGTTTATTAAACGTCAATAGGCAGGCATCGAAGCCAATGACCTCACAGCATGTAGCCTACCCAGAGTCGTTGATGCAACACTAGTGTAAGTTACAATGAATCCTAAGTTAACAGAGCAGAATGAATCATGTCAATCAAGCGCCTCTTTATCGCGCTCCCAATCACATGTCCAGAGGTATACCTGACAGGTGGCAGCTTTATGAGGAACGACCACCAGGTATACTGATAGAAAAGTCAAGCTGGAGCCAAGTACTTGACTGATTGTCCACGATAAGCATACAAACGTTCTCCTGATAAAGCCTTCATCCGGATATTCTCCACGATAACCGAAGTATTCTTGCGCATCAAATCACAGCGTTCCCATATTCGCCAGAAAAGCCCGTAAGAACCCAGTAGAACGCCACCAACGTTCTGAACGTAATTGAGAAGGTCGAACACGAGGATAAGGTCAGGATTCATGACAGGGGAATCACGACGACATCGCGAGGCATGTTAACATTTCACCGGCTATCAGAGACAGCTGTGAGCCTATTGTTCGATGGTAGGTGCTGGGAAGACTTATCCGAACAGTTAAAGGAGTACAATGGCTTTTGTATAACACTGCAATATTAAAGAGCTTTTTACTTGCAATGAACAATGGTGCTCACTCACGAAATCTTGCGGAGAACTGAAATAGTTGCGGCATAAGACATCTCAGGAGGTGTGCGTTGTCATGGGTGATACTGTTCGTATATTGGTCGGCGTTATGACCTTGAAACTATTAAGCTATAAGGTGGTATGATGAACAGCAACGGTATACATAGCATACTGAGCACTCGACAACAACAGATGAAGAATTGGTAGTTAAGTTATTTGACAAACCGACAAGTACATTATGTGTGAAGACTGATCTTCTACACCAAGTAAGACTGTATAAAGGAAGCTGTGTGGTCAAGCTTGGCCAGAGAGCAGAGGCACTGTAGCAGAGGCACTGGAAGTTCGCGAGTCGTAGGGCTAGGCCAAGTAACAATTGAATACTAGCATTGCGCGGCAGCCAAGCCAATGATGCTCAAATAGGGGAGTCCGCCAAGCCGGGAAGAAGACATTTCCATTCAAGGCGGCCTGGAGGCGGACGACGTCAGCCTCTCCTCTTGAGGGTGAATGTCGATCTATGCTGAAAGTCTTTTTTACGATATCTAGGGCAGACTGACCGAGTTCCTTAGTAACCCAATTGTCCAAGCTCCGGAGCGGCATGACAGATTTACAAATATATCCATGTCACAAGAAGGCCGAGTGTGGACGATATGCGCATGGTCTAGGCATGGACAACAGTGACTTGAAACGATGATAAGGCATGGACATTGTAAAAAAACTAGAGGCGGCGTAGTATGACCCCTAATGATCGGTAAGGCAGTGTTCATTTAAAGACTGTGCACTACGGAGACAATGACGTGGTTTGGCCGAGATTTGGAGCAATGATGATTAAGTGAGTCAATAATCTGGAGTATGGTGGAGTGAGGAGGAGCAACTGCAATACAGTGCGCAAGGGATGCACAGGGAGCCCACAGCGGGGAAGCTCGGCGCACAGTAAGTGTGTGCATATTTGACCTCGTTCTAGTTCATGGATCCGGCTCGGTTTCCAAAAGGGGATTTGCACAGCCTTACCCCATTCATAATCTTCATACATATTCGACCCAACTTTTGAACGAGTGAGGGGAAATGTCCCCACGCGCTGCCGACGTTCCTCATATTGAGGTCGACAACGCAAGCACTCACGACCTTTCTTCACAAGCACAAGCTTCCCCGCAGAGTAATCTGCTTTCTCCCCACCCTCCCCGTTCCCCATCGACCCCTACTGCTGTAGACAGCGGGGATGAAAGATCTTCACTTGACAGGTCTTCCTTAAACATCCCCCCACCCTCTCCGACTCTTTCTACCCGCTCATCTATACATTCAGGGCAGTCGGTACGGTTTGCAACCTCAAAGGACTTGCGGAACAACGACCCCCAATATAGCCACTCGCGTAGGCCAAGTTTTGCTTCTGGGACTTCTGGGACAACCGTTCCAGATGACAATCATGATGCTTCGTCACGCGAACACTCAGATTTGGGCCACGAAACTCTCCGTGTTGATTCTCATCCTCCTAGCGTCTCTTCCAATTATAAAAAGGGAAAGACGCCAAGAGAAGGAATCTCTGAGGCTGACGAACGCACCGCGTACCAGCGGGAACTTGACCAAGACAAGAAATTTAATCCTTATCCGTTTTCTTTCAAACCGTTCCAGCTTGCGCATCTAGTCAACCCACCGCGTGACCTTACAGCAATGGGTCATTTAGGTGGTACTCATGCGCTTCTCAGAGGTTTGGGAACTGACGGTGAGAGAGGGCTGAGCAAGAAAGCCCTTGCCAACAATTCAGGTGCCCTTGTATATCAGGCTGCGAAGGACCAGGAGCAAAGGAATAGAGAAAGGGCAGAAAAAAAGAATAAAAAATTCTGGCAATGGGGAAAGGGCGCAGGTCAAGGCGCGTCACAGCGACATGATATAATGCAGGATGAGGATGAAGGGAAGGACAAAGAAGAGCACGATTCACAAATTCCGGAACCGAGCCCCGATGTTCTCGACGCCTCTGTCGACGAGCGAAGACGGGTTTACGGTCCAAACCTCTTACCAAAGAGACCGACGAAGTCGCTTCTTTTCCTGATGTGGCTAGCTCTCAAGGATAAAGTGCTTGTATTACTATCAATTGCTGCTGTCATATCTCTGGCACTAGGACTTTTCCAGGATTTCGGCACTCCTCGGCCACCGGGAGAAGCTCCAGTTGATTGGGTTGAAGGTGTTGCTATAATGGTTGCAATTGCTATTGTCGTAAGTCCTGACTTTCACTAGTTTCCATGTGAGAAACCTGTACATCCTTGCGCCACAGGTGATCGTGGGATCTCTGAATGACTGGCAAAAGGAACGTCAATTCAAGCAGCTCAATGACAAGAAGGAGGAACGTGGAGTCAAGATTATTCGCGACGGAGTCGAATGTTTCATAGATTCAAAAGTTTGTCATTCTCCGTTTTACAATGCTCACATTTTTGAATATATGCGCTTCCAGGAAGTCGTAGTCGGCGACATTGCCCTTCTTGAACCAGGAGAAGTAGTTCCTTGTGATGGTGTTTTTATTTCCGGTCAACATGTGCGATGCGACGAGGCAGGTGCCACTGGAGAGTCCGATGCTATGCGGAAGTTGAGTTATGAAGAGTGCATGGAGTTCATCAAAAGAGGTGGTTTGTTTTCTGGGTTTCAGTTCTATTGATGTTCTGATCTTGTGTTGAAATCCATTAGATGGTCACTTGCCAGCCCATACCGACTGTTTCATTGTCTCTGGTAGTAAAGTCCTCGAAGGTGTTGGGCGATACGTTATTATAGCGGTTGGAACGAAGTCGTTCCACGGACGGATTATGATAGGTCAGTATTCTGCTTCTTATTTGACATCGTTTTGATTGAATCCTTTCACAGCGCTCCAATCTGATCCAGAAACAACACCATTGCAGATGAAGCTCAACGCGCTGGCAGAACTGATTGCAAAAATTGGTTCAATTGCCGGTTTGATCCTTTTCAGTGCACTGATGATTCGGTTTTTTGTTCAACTTGGTCAAAACAATCCAGTGCGCACGGCTAACGAGAAGGGCATTGCTTTTGTCAACATCCTAATTATATCGGTGACTCTCATCGTTGTCGCCGTACCCGAGGGTACGTTTCTGGAATTTCTGATTTGTTGTCTTTGTCTCTTTCTCACCACTATTGTCTTTCTAGGTCTTCCTCTCGCTGTGACACTAGCTCTGGCCTTCGCTACGAAACGGATGACGTATGAAAACCTTCTGGTTCGCATTCTTGGGTCTTGCGAGATCATGGCAAATGCCTCAGTTGTCTGCACGGATAAGACTGGGACGCTTACTACAAACATGATGACCGTCGTCGCGGGATCTATTGGTGTACATGCCAAATTTGTTAGAAACCTTGATGAAAACTCCACGCGTCACAATGCTGATGGAAAGGACGATAATCCTGGTGAACGCAAGAATCGTGATGATTTCTCCATCGACCAAGCTCGGCTCAATGATATTTTGCCTCCTGCCCTCCGCGAGCTTATCAACGAAGCTATCGCCATTAACTCTACGGCTTTTGAAGACAAGGATGTAAAGACTGGTGAAATGGTTTTTGTTGGGAGCAAGACAGAGACGGCTCTGTTGCAGTTTGCAAAGGAACTTGGTTGGAGACGCTTCAAGGAAACACGAGAGGCAGCGACTGTCGAGCAGATGATTCCATTTTCGAGCCAGCGGAAGGCAATGTGTGTTGTCGTCAGGTTGCCCGGGAATGGTGGGTACCGAGCGTACTTGAAGGGCGCGTCGGAGTTGTTGTCGAAGTCTTGCACTAAGCATGTTGTTGTGCATCCGCCGTACGAAAATGATGGGCAAGGACAAGAAGGGATTGAGGTGAAGGCAATTGGCGAGCTTGAAGCGGACAATATCAATCGTACCATCATCTTCTATGCTAATCAGACGTTGAGGACAATTGCGTTATGCTATAGGGATTTCGAACAGTGGCCTCCTCAAGGCATAGAACATAACGAGGAGAACGAGGTTAGTTTTTCCAGCTTTGACAGTCAACAACATGTTTCTCAATTTAAATGTTCTCGGCAGGTGGAATTTTCAGATCTGGTGCAGGACTTGACACTTATTGGCATCACTGGTATCGAGGATCCACTTCGCCTGGGTGTCCGTGATGCGGTGTTAAAGTGTCAGAAGGCTGGCGTTACTGTCAAGATGTGTACAGGTGACAATGTACTTACGGCTCGCTCGATCGCACTTCAGTGTGGTATCTTTACGCCCAGAGGTATCATCATGGAAGGTCCGCACTTCAGGAGGCTTACGAAAGCAGATCGCATTGAAATCGTGCCGAGACTGCAAGTACTGGCACGGTCATCGCCTGAGGATAAAGAGGTCCTCGTCAACACTCTCAAGAGTCTTGGCGAGATTGTCGGTGTCACTGGTGATGGTACGAATGATGGGCCTGCCTTGAAGGAAGCCAACGTCGGCTTTTCTATGGGCATTGCTGGTACAGAAGTTGCGAAGGAAGCGTCTGACATCATCCTTATGGACGATAACTTCGCTTCCATTGTCAAGGCTATCATGTGGGGACGTTGCGTCAACGACGCCGTTCGTAAATTCCTGCAGTTCCAGCTTTCGACGAACGTCACGGCTGTCATAATTACTTTCGTATCGGCAGTGGCGAGCGACCAGGAGGCGTCAGTCCTCACGGCCGTTCAGTTGCTGTGGATCAACATTATCATGGACACTTTTGCGGCGTTGGCTCTTGCCACTGATCCCGCTTCAGAGTCACTTCTCGACAGACAGCCCGATAAGAAGACAACCCCTCTCTTTACGACGGACATGTACAAACAGATTTTTATCCAATCTATTTATCAGATCGCAATCATCTTGATCTTCCACTTTCTTGGACTTCAAATCTTGGGACTCGAGCTTACTGGCAACGCCGTTGAAGACAAGCCGACGAAATTGATCGTCCAGACTCTTGTGTTCAATGCTTTTGTCTTCGCTCAGATTTTCAACTCGTTGAATTGCAGGCGGCTCGATAAGAAACTCAACGTTTTCGAAGGGATGCTGAAGAATCGATATTTCTTGGGCATCACACTCATCGGTTATTCTCTTCTTTTCTGACCTTGACATACGAAGTCACTAACATTCCTCGACAGAAATTGGTGTGCAAATCTTGATTGTTTTCGTTGGCGGTGATGCGTTCCAAGTCACAACGCTTCACGGTCGCGAGTGGGGCATCTCACTCGCACTGGGTGTTGTTTCTCTTCCCCTTGGCGCACTAATTCGTCTTCTCCCCAACGAACCATTCGAGAGAGTTTTCAAGAAGCTTGGTTTTCTTGGAAGGCCTGAAGCCTTGCCCACCGTGAGTACGGAAGGCGAAGCTTGGAGCAATACCGTCAATATTGTCAAACAAAACCTTGGGACATTCACCAATATTCGTGGCGGACGGATGAGGTCATCTTCTATGGTCACAAGGGGCAAAATGGTCATAAAGCGCTCTGATTCCGACGTCAAGTTCACCAAGCTAACGTATGCATCATCTCTCTTTGAGTTTGTATCCGTATCTGATGCAACATACTTTTATATAGATCCTCCCATATAATGGCTATGGTGCCTTCACTCGTCGCTGGTGCAGTGGCCGCTGGTCAGAGGACTCGAGGCTCGCTTTCCGACCCCGCGGCTCACGACCCTTCGAGGTCATCAGCGGCCCTCATGGAAGGTCATCTCCAATTCCACCCTGATACTCCGCCTGATGACCCACTGTTCAAACGATACGGGGCTGGCAACCATCAACTCGCTTAAGTACTTTTTATTTTCTTTTCTCACCCTAATTTGGCGTACGAATCAGACCGTGGGGGATGGGAGGAATGGCTACCAGAATCCCGATTATAAATCAGTCCCTGTCGTCTCTCACATCCAGTATAGTATACCCTTTTCTTGACGTTTATTTAGTTCACTTTGCACTCGTTTATCATGATTTAGATACACGGTTTTCATGATGACAGAAAGGCAACTCTTTACATGAGAAATTACACACGAGATCGTAATTTAGAAATCACGTACAGTAGCCTATATTTTACTATTCATGCATAAATAGACTTCATATGTTTCTAAACCAATGCATGCTTGTTCAAAAACAAAATTCTCAATGCTCAAATTTTCCTATACGTTTGAAGTCCCTTAGCAATGGCTCGAGCACGTCCAGAGGGACTCTGAGGAAGGTAATCTGATTAGTCACCATGTGTGCAAAAGTGACTATAAATGGTCACGTATCTGTACACAGCCTTTTCTCTTAAGTATTTAGCGGTTATCTGCCAAGGCCAAGCTTGCCAAGTCATAGGCACAATTCACGAGGACTTGCATTACAGTCGCTTTACCTATCCGGTCGAGTCTGACAGTTCATGTGGGCGTGTATGCGAACGCTCCGTTCGACCTGACTAGGAGAAACATTGACTCAAACAGATTATATTCTTCAGAATGCGACCGAAAAATAACTACCCCGGTACGACTACCCTGTATCTATATAACGGTCTATAATAAAGTTCCATTCTGCTCCATACGATCGCGAGCCTAATCGAAGATAACAATCCCAGAATGGCTCCTCTGACTATCCAGCTCATCACGTTCGCTCGCGTTGTAAGCGTTACCGCTTACGATGCATGAATTGCCACGTGTTAGCTTGCATATTCTCATCCTCAGATGCATTCAGCAACTTCGTGTAATGGTCTTACTTATACATTGCCTTTCTTATTTTTTCTTAGATTCGGCATGGATGAAATATTATAGATGCAGTTTAACCATTGACTGTAATATTCATACATTGGTTTGAGACTCTGGGACCTCATTCCGCCGTATAATCACTTCTCCATGCTCATCATATATCGAATCCCACTTTGCCAGCTCAGCATTGGGCACCCTCACCAGCTTGTTTGTGATAGCCCCATCATCGAGCCTTTCAACGAGCTGGCGGATTTCATAGCCCCCAAGTGCTGGTAAGATGTGGATAAAAAGCAAATATCCAAGACCCGAGATTACAAGGCTGTGGTATGGATACTGAGAGGATGTCATGTCGCAAGAAGAGATAGTACGTACATACCAATTCCAGCAAGGCAATATGTTGCGTAGAAGAAACTCACATCACCCTCATAGATTCCACCTTCTGGTGGAACCCAGGGAAGGACAAGGAGATAGATATTGATAGAGATTGCAAATATGAGAACAACATTCCATGCACGAAAGTCTGATTTTGGTGCGCCAACTTTTGCACGGCGTCTCCGGACGAAGAGGAGGCCCACTGTCAAAAGGAAACGAAACACGTTTGCGGGGTATGAATTCAGATCAACGACTGTCGCGAAACCGTCGGTGAGCCACAAATATATTTTCCGAAATAAATATAAGACTCAACTGAAATTGAAAGCATCTCCAGCGGGAGGCCCGAGTATAACGATGACGGTAAGAAACCATTGGAGAAGGTAAGGGCCGAGAGGAGTATTGAAAGGCTTTGTCGAAGCCCAAATCTTCGGATATGGCAAAACACCTTGCCTCCCGCACTCTCGAATAATCCTGGACGACCCAATCACGCCACCGAGGAGATTTCCGAAACCGCTGATGGCAACCAAAGCACTCAGGGCCTTGACTGATTTAGAACTCCCAAAGACTGCAATAAAGAAGAGACTGGCTGTAAGCTGCTTTGACGTGCGGATCTCTTCCTTAGGAACTGATTATACGTTCAGTCACCGAGAAAGTAAGTAGGTTGGGAAAGTCTCACTGGCCGCAAAGTAAGCAATATTAGCGAAGAAGTAGAGTACGAAGACAACAATCAAGGATAATGAAGCATATCGTTTCATTGTCCGGACGGGGTCCTGGATGAAGTGAGACACGGCCAAGTATGACAAGTGGCAATCAGCTCACTCGGACTTCGTGAAGGACGTTGAAAGAGTTCTTTGCAGCGATGGAATGCCTTCAAAAGGATATAACAGATAAGAAAAAAATAGATACATACCTCAAAACCGCTGTAGGCAAAGTTGACTTTAACGAGGGCAGTGGCTAGACCGTTTCCATTGGAAGTTGTGCCAGCGAACAAGTTCCTAAAATTGGCATGAGGGTCTTCTACTCGCGTATGTCCACCAAGGACGACCAAACCCGTTATCGCAATGCTAGAGGTTGATAATATCCTTACGAACTTCGTATCTGAGACAGAACCTTAAAACATACAAGACAAGAGTTATGACTTTGACTACGCCAAGAGTATTGGAAAGGCGTAATGACCACTTCGTGTTCCCAATACAGACTAATCATGGTAAGTGATATTAGCACTCTAGCGGAGTCGAGCTTACTCAGAACAATCGCCGTCATTGCGCCGATAGCTAATCCACGAACATTCCATGTAGATGTTTCAGCACCACCTGCAACAAGGAGATATTGTGCGACAACTTCGGGGCTGAATCAGCGTCATTATGGACGCCACAGAAATAAACTTACCAATCGCATTGCTGCTGCTGAAAGACAGAAGTACCGATTGGACAGCAAATACAGTCGGTAATAGGAATCTAGGTTTAGGATACGCCTTGGCAGTGTGCATACATGAGCTGGAAAAGATTAGCTATAATGATGATAGACTACATACCTTCTCCAAATAGACGACGTCGGCACCAGAACGGAGAGGGAAGTAAGAAGCGTACTCGAGGTAGACTGCAAGTGAGGCTACCGAAAGTAAGAAGGGATTACAACACGATCACGGATTAAAGATCGTTGTTACCTCCTGCCCAGCTGTACCCAATAACCCAGTAGATCAGGCTCAAGCCAACGGAGCCCACTGAATACAGGATAGACCCAGCTGTGGAGAGCCTTACCTATTTAGTCTTTACATATATTTCTATTAGTCAAAAGGGACATACGCGTAGAGAATACACCAGTTCCGATCATGGTGCTGATGTTCTTGTAAGAAGATTTAATGCGAATACATCAGAATAGTATAAGCGAGTGTACCAGCAAAACGACCGTGATAGAGTCGAAATGGTAGCCAAGAGGACTGGCGTTCTCCACCGGAGCACCTGTTGTTTGGTCCTCGTACGAGGTAATTGACGCAACACTGACGGCAGGTTGTTCATCTTCAAGTAGTCTTCGTAATTCGTCCTCTGAGTCCATAGCTGACGAACAGTTCGCCGAGGTAGAGAGCGTTAATAAAGACTATAGTTCGAGAAAGGATTCTTATGGAATAGCGGATGAGTATTCATCTTTTAATTCGTTCTCAAACTCCCGAGATGGACAAGATAGAGTAATTGGATTCCGAGTTAGTGTTTTCGCTGAAGGTGTGAATGGAACATCATAAATTGCTATCGGCATGCCGCCACAGGGAGTGAAGTCACGGACAACTTTGGAATGACAACTTGACACAGCCACCCTGATGGCTTCGACACCAACGTGTGTCGTGGACGCAGCACAGGCCGAAACAATAGCTGCATCAAGTTTGCGAACAACTAAAGTATACTTTTTTAACTCCAGGTTACTTGTCGTTGCTGACTTCGTTGTAGAGGAAATTAGACGACGCTTTCCAAAGCTTAGACACTGCAGTTTCGTCTCCTGAGATACAGCGTCCTCCGCTGAAAAGGTCACATACGATACGCTCTTTATATTCCACTCTAGCGAAATATGGCATCAAAGGAAAGGAACAGCAACAAGAGTCAGTCCATCTAGGAGCACGCGTTTCGAACTTTCATATTTAATTGACAATGATTCATTAGACCTCACCAGGCCACAGAAGTCGCGTTGTTAACCACCAAAAGCACCCCTCATCTGTCGGCGATCCTAGCACGTGCCGCAAAGCGCACTCGTACGGCGCTGTCATCCAAATTTGGCTCATCTACGCCGTCACTACCACCAACAGCTGACTATCGGCCTTCTTCTCTCCCCGCGTTCTTAGCACGTCTTTCGACGTATAAGTTGTCTACTTATTCCAATAAGCCTTCCGCGATTGACGCTGTAGCTGCTTCAAAATGTGGCTGGATTAACGACGGAAAAGATAGATTGGTCTGCGGACTGTGCAAGGCTTCGTGGATTATTGCTGGGAGAGACAGAATGAGTAAAGATGCTGGTGAGGGATCTATAAAGCGTTTATTACCTTTATACTCATGTTCAAAAGTAAATGCACTCCTCGAAAAGCAAAGAGCGTCTCTCGTAGATGCACACAAGGACGGTTGTCCATGGAAGACCCGACAATGCGATTGTATGTTTTTTTGGTTCTCAGTTTGTATTTTCTAAGTAGGCTTCTAGCGAATATCTACTGTATTCCTCTTCAGTCTCCAGCAAGCATGGTGCAAGACCTCAAGACTAACGCGACGACTCTGGATACTTGGCTGAAAGATATTGAAATAAAACACCCTTTGGTACGTATGGTTGGCCACCCACGCTAGATCATTTGTGTATCTTAAGATTGATAAATAGACACACACTCAAATAACCTCCCTTCGATCCACTCTGTCTACCGTCACAGCGCCTTCAGCAGACACACACCCGCCAGCGTCAAACCCAAAACCAACTTCTCTAGATCAAGACGATGACGGTGTGTTCTCAAGTTCCAATAATGGAACTCCGGTACCTTCCAATGCAGCGGTCCTAACTTCTCTATTTGGTTGGAGTCTTGTTCCTACCACGTCTCCGGACCCAACACAACGACCATTTTTGACTCGGTCCAATTCACTTGCCCCATCTACTCCTCGCTCACTGTCCCTATCACGTTCATCTTCTCCGCGCCGGACGCCATCTTTATCCTCTATCTCTCCCTCCGTGCAGCAAGGGGCGCCCACAACACCCTCTCGTGTTCCCAGTGCTCAATTTACATTCCGCGTGCCGTCAAACGTTAGCGTAAAGCGTGACACTATTTTACATTGCACCCTCTGTCAGCGTCGTATTGGGCTGTGGGCGTTTCGCCCTGAACCGTCAATAGACACCGCTGAATCACGTTGTGAAGTAGCTGACGCTGACGCCGCGGAGTCAGTCCCCAATCGCACGTCTCTTCCCACCGACTCATCAAAGAAACTTGATTCCCAGCGTCACTTGGACGTTCTAAAGGAACATCGCGCATACTGTCCTTACGTTGTGCGTTCGACAATAGTCCCAACGTTTCCGGTACCCATCACCTCCGGTACTGTTGCATCTGCATCTGCATCATCAACGTCTCTCCAACGATCTAATTCCGTCTCCTCAGTCAATACCCAGAGTACAACGCTGGAGGGTTGGCGCGCAGTGCTGACTGTTGTTCTACGTTACGGAGCTGTGCAGAGGCAGAGGCTTGGGCTTGACTTTGTGGATCGGCTGACAAGTGATATTACTACCTCCGATGAACCCATGGAGGTTGATGGGGTCAAGGCTATGATAGCAGGCGTGAAAAAACGTGGAGTATGCGTAATTTCCTGATTATACATGCCCGAACAAAACTGACGATATGTTCAGGGTAAGGATTTGTTGCAATACGTCAAGGGGCTACTTGGTTGAGGTCATTTTATTCCCATTGTCGTCTATATCTGGATTGTCTGGTTCTTGTATTACTCGGGATTCTTATGTATTACAGAGACGGGCGACCGACCGCTATCTTCCGTACGCCGCTTTTAACTGTTCCAGCGCTATCTGTAAGGAAGGTCAGAATTACCAGATGTGATATCAGCTTTTGGACAGACTTCATAAGCTGGGATCAGTGGCGCAAGGTCTTTTTCTCCCACTCTGAGTCTCTTAACCTTGTCTAGGTGATCTGCTTCTCTAAGGATGCCCTTAAAATATCGCGCCTGAATGACATCACCTTTAACAATTTGTACACCTCTTAACCGCTGGCTCACCTCTTGTTCCTCCACCAAAGTCCAAGCGTCTCCTGTACGTCCGGCACGGGCAGTCCGTCCAACACGATGGACATATTTACGCATATCCACGGGAACATCATAACTTACTACATGGGAGACATGACTCATGTCTATCCCTCGAGAAATCAGATCAGAACAGACCAAGCTGTCAAAGCCCGATGTGAGCCAGAATCAAAGATCAAGTGAAAAACTTAGATACATTTGGATTTCCTGTGCTTTGAATCTATCCAATATAGTTTTCCGTTCACTTGCAGGAAGGTCGCTTGAATAAGCACGGACAACGGTTTCCTTGACTGCGCCTGCCATGGCGCTCTGTGCTCTCGCTTTCTCGAAAAAGTTGAAGAGTTGTACGAGTCGAGAGGTAGATTCAGCAGATTTTGTAAAGACCAAAGCATTGAGAACTCTGTGGGAATGCACAAGGTGGAAGAAAATCAAAGGTTTCTGTGAAGATGCACACACGACCATGTGTTCCTTTTCGCCATGTTAGGACAATCATGGGTACCGAAAAAAAAAACAAATTTACTGTCAAGGTTGCAGGCACGGAAAATCTTTCCATAACAACATCAAGTACTCCCTCTTTCTTGCTCTCTTGTACAATAAAGTACTTGGGGTCTCGCAGATCCAAGGCTGCAATTTTACCAGGATCACGAGTAAGGGTGGCAGAAAACAGAAGCTTCTGGCATGACGATGTTTTTGATTCTGTAGGAAATACAGGAATATCCGGATATGGAAGGATGTGCAAGAACGCTGGTGCGACCGCATCCGCTGGAAATATCGGCGAACTAGGCGATGGAAGATCTTCGGTTCGCGTTGATGGACGCGTAGCTGCTAGAACCTGAGCCAACCAATCTTGGAATGACTGTGCTAGCAGACGATCAGCTTCATCAATGACCTATATCAAAGATGAAACAGTGAGACAAACATTCATGAAACACAGAAGACATACGAGAAAGCGCAAATGCTGTAGAGAAAAGTTGGGGGTTTCATGGAGATGATCCATCAGTCTTCCAGGTGTACAGATGAGTATATCAATTTTGCTAGAACCGCCTTTCAAACTAGGACCGTTAGCTCGAAACATAGGGTGTTGGATAGATGTGCACTCACTTTGACGACCTATCTGCTATGAGCTGAGACTGTTCATGAGAGAAAGACTGCTGTCCAGTTGCAGTGCCAATCTGCGATAGTGATCAGATTATAAACTAAAGAAAGTAGGTAGATGCGACGACCTGGAGACCCCTTCCTCTGCCAAGGACTTCAAAAGTTTCACGCACTTGCATGACGAGATCGCGGGTGGGAAGGACGACTAGAGCACGTAGTCGAGTGACTATTCGAGTAGACAACATCTTATCTCACGTCAAAAGGCTGTGTAATGGTGTAGAGAGATTAGTACCTCGATGATCGGCAAGACATACGCCAATGTTTTCCCACTACCAGTGGGAGCAGACACGCAGACATCCCGCGGAGGACCATACGGTCGGTAGAGGGCCTTTTGAAAAGGATCCCGTGGGAGTAAAAATGGAAGAAGACGTGTTTGAACTGGAAGTAAGGGATGAAACAGTCAAACAGGTAAGAGATGACCAGGACATACCAGCAAACAGCTCTGTGATACCCAGGTCTTGTAACCGCTTTCTCATTTTTTCGCTTAAGTGTGTACCTCCATCAATTGGACCGTCTGGAATGGATAGTAATGTCGTAGGATCGACAATTTCGGCGTCGACTAGAGCTTGGTCGAGACCTTGTAGAGCGAGAACGGATTTGGAGGGAGCATTGGGAAGGGAAGGGAGTGGAAACGAAGGGAGAATCCCTGGGGGTGGGTGAGGCGCTTCCAAAGGGGCCTCCGTGGATATTTCTGGCTCAGTCTGCGTGGCTTCCTGGGCGTCAACCATTTCGACAGTTTCTACCTCCTCAACGACTCTCCTCCGCTTGTTGGGCTTCCTTAACATCTTCTCTGCATCTCTTGTCGTCTCGACAAGCCTGTCATCTGCGTCTGAAACAAGGTCTTCGTCTGTCGCGTCGTCATGGCTTGCATCGTCTGCGGCTTCCTCTGCTATCGAAACATTTTCGACTGCTCCAGACGCTTTACTCTTGAGCTTTCTGCGCTCTTTTTTACGCTTAAGATATCTTTGCTTTGCTTTCGTCTTTGCCTATGGAAGACTATGATCATGAAAACGCTCGCGCGGACCACGATGGAACTCTATCTAACCTTGACATTGGGAGTTGTTGCAGTCGCCGACATAAGAAAGTCCTTGTTATTCAGTAACTGTTGACGTCGAAGACCAGCTGCTCTAGCCTTTCAAAGCCTTGAACGAGAAAAAGTCTTCGTCGTTGATCTTGTTTGTTTGACTTGGACCGGACCGTCTTGCCGGAAAACGCTCTGCTCGAGGGAAAGTGAATGCATTTGTGAACTCAAAGCTCAGGCTCAAGAATTTATGAGTGGTTCCTATTCTGGGCAACCGTAACTCTTTCATCTCCATCTTGTACGCTTTTTATCGCACCGAGCATTTTTTAATTCCATCTGGTATTCCTCTGGATTGTACATTTACTCAGAACAAACAAAGGGCTTGGAGAATTTCCACCATAATACCGACGTGACATTGTATTCTGAACTGCCCAAACCTGCGGCCTTCATATGTTTCTAAAGTAGACTCCGTTTGGATCATAGTTACGATCCTCAGCTGCAGGGAGAGACCAGAGGATAGCTCTAGAATTGCTTTGTCAAAGTTTTGTCCACTTGTTAGCCAAACTTGATTTTGGCAGACAAGTCGCATCGCATGTCCCTTCTATGCGCTTCTAGCACCCTGCAGAGGACTAAAACTGGCACTTGGGAAGTAATTGATCTAGGGAGTGGCACACATTTGGAGAAATGCAGTCCAAATCCCTGGGAATTCCATGGTATGGGTCTCTTGTAAGTCCAGCATACTGATGCTGCTGTGGACACCATAAAGACTATTAGCCGCGCCACTGTGGGTCGATGCACCCTTCATGATAAACCCAGTGAATATTCTCTGGGTTAGATCGAGTCCTAAGAAAGAGTCAAACCGAATGAATGCTGTCATTATCAAACTGGTCATACGTCGACATCAACATCCATTGGGGTTGCGGTACCCGAATCCACGGCAGGATTGCTATTTTCTTTGTCTTTGTCCTTGTCCACAACCTTGCCTCTCCCGCGGCCTCGACCCCTCCCTCTTCCTCTTCCTCGTCGTGGCGTAGGTACAGCTGCTTCCTCTGTATCTTCATCACCATTTTCTCGCGCGGTGACTGGCGTCGTTGCGGCTCCTCTGCCGCGCCCGCGCCCTCTTCCACGTCGTCCACCTCGCCCACCTCTACGGGAGGCTCCCCTCCCTCGCACGTTAGGAGTAGGTGGTGTATCTTCATCATCACGATCGACGTCATTGTCCCCATCAAAAAACTCATTCCTCGCGCTGCTTGTGTCCACCCTGCTCTCCCCTGCTCTCCCTGTCCCTTTAGACTCCTCATCTCTCTCTTCGACGTTCTTTTCCTCATCGCCCATCAATCCCTGCAAGTCTGGAGGTATCTCCTGCATCGCAACGCTCGGAGCACCCTGCAAATACCGCAGCTTATGTCGTATACTCGTTGTTATCCGCTGAAGAGATGCAACAGAGTTCTGGTTGTCTACTTTGCCGGTAAGTGGTGGATGGAGTTTCCAATGTGAGTCCTCGAAGAAGGAGTCGTAGACTGTAGCAGGCAGTTCGTCTGGTATCGTAGCACCTACTAACACTGCGGTTTCATACGTCCAGCATCGACTAACATTTTTAATTGTGTAGCCACCCCCACCAAGGACAAGTAGAGGAACATTGTATTTTCGAACAAAGTTCACGCATTCTCCGTGTGCAGCAATAGATAGATTGAAGGCACCAAGACGATCGCACCCCAGAGAGTCAGCACCACACTGAAGTACAATGGCGGAAGGACGGAAGGCAGTAACAGTGTCGTCTATGACAGTCTTAAAGACGGAGAGATACATGTCATCGTCGATGCCATCCTGTAAAGGCACATTCAGACAGAAGTGTTTTCCAGGTCCGTTGCCATTATCATCAAGCTTTCCAGTGCCAGGGAAAAAATCGCCGGTGTACTTGTGGAATGAAACGGTCATAACACGATTACTGTGATAGAAGGCAAGCTCAACACCATCGCCATGGTGGATATCGATGTCGATATACAAGACGCGTGGATGATATCTATCAGATACGTGTTAAATGAATGAACAAGCCGGTGATCACGGGAAATGACAAACCTAAGTAACTCAAGAATCGCGAGCACAATGTCATTAACGTAGCAAAAACCGCTAGCCTCGCCGCGTTTTGCATGATGCAAGCCACCAGACCAATTGATGGCGATGTCAGTAGTACCAGCACATTGTTTTCGAGCCCCAGCAAGGGATCCTCCAGCGTACATGCGACAGAAATCAAACATATCAGCAAATATAGGGCAATCCTCGACACAATTGAAAACGTCAATCATTTGCCTCATTTGTGCTTGGTTACCCGGAGTGACTCTGCGAGGGATTAGAAAACTGACTTCTAGATGGCATAATTATTTGTTTGCTTACTTGGAGAGAAAATCGATGTAATCGTGATCATGGTACGCTTCTAGTTCAGCCTGTGTCGCGGGTCGCGGGTCATATATATTGTGAATCTGTTTGTCAAGACCGTAGCCCATGACAAGCGCGTTGGTCAGCGTCAGACGATGGGGCTTCATGGGATGTCGTTCCTAGAATCAGATAAGACGCAAGCGACAGGATGCAATTTTGTCAAGTTCATACTCCATAATGGTGTTGTCCGACTCCTTTTGGTGAATAATACGAGACAATTGGTCGAGAATGAGGCTTGACTTGGGCTTCAGTCGACGATACCCTACATGATCGAGTTTCAGACCTACATTGATACGTTCTGTTATGGGTTGGGCAGTCCCATGCGAACCACGGTCAAAAAAGTAGGGAGATGATGAGAAAGTCGCGGACTGGGAGGTGCGAGCCATGTTAGCAATCGAGTATGTCCCTGAATCAAACCGTGGACTTCAACGCTGGTTAGATCTGAGCTTCTATTAGACATGCATCTTCTTACCGGTATTAAGAGAATATCCAAAGATTTGTAGCGCACATGAAGGTAGCCAAGAGGGGAAGAGCTCGCTATTGGCAAAACGCCGATGAATGTTTGGTATAAAGTTTGTAAGCCAGAACAATGTATACAACCTAGCTACAGACCTCCATTATCGATGCTCGCAAATGGGCACCTTTTGCTCATAGCAGCTTTTTGCGGAACCATATTAGCCTCTTCTGGAGACAGGGCACCCGAGTTTCAACAATGTGTCAGTTCTTGCTCCACAAATAATTGCCAAGCTATCGCCCATACCAAGTTTCCTTTACCCCTGGCCTTGCAACTGACGGGATGGACGTGCGAGGACGATTGTAAATACTCATGTATGCATGAGATAACAAATCGCGATATTCAGCAGGGTATACCTGTGCATCAATACTATGGAAAGTGGCCATTCTGGCGCTTCGCGGGCATGCAAGAACCAGCTTCCGTCGCTTTTTCCCTCTTGAATCTCTGGGCTCACGTCCAAGGCGTACTCAAAGTTCAAAGGCAGATCCCGAAAACTCATCGTATGCGACGTTACTACCTGACCTGGTCGTTTGCGAGTATCAATGCGTGGATATGGTCATCTGTATTCCATACCCGAGGCGAGTTCAGTTCAGGCATGCATGGTAAGCTTATCTCATCCCAAGCACATACAGACCTCCCCATTACGGAAAAATTGGACTACTTCTCTGCCGCGCTTGCCATCCTCTATGCCCTCTATTACACTGTCGTTCGGTTGTTCCACCTCCATCCACACCAGTCTCGTCTAACCTCACAGAGTACCCGATTGCTATACAGGACTTGGTCTCTACTGTGTATCATTGCTTACGTGGCTCATGTCTCGTATCTTTCCCTTCTTCCGCGCTTTGACTACACCTACAATATGACATTCAACCTTCTAATCGGTCTCGTGCATAATGTGCTGTGGTTTGTGTATGCTCTTCCGATATCGGTTTTACAAAGGTTCCCATCTCAATCCAAATCTTATCGGCCTGACTATGCGTATAAAGCGGGTGTATTCGTGGCTCTCACAACAGCCGCCACGGCGTTGGAACTCTTTGATTTCCCGGCGTGGGGCAGAGTCATTGATGCTCATGCTTTGTGGCATCTTTCAACGGTTTCTATCGCAATGTTTTGGTATGATTTTTTGGTGGAGGATTCTCGAGACGGGGGCTGGAGGGAACAAAAAGCGTAATTGTGCGTTCATTCCGTTATTTCTTGGCTGCTTTTAAATCAGTTCAATTTGATCTACGATATAGGTGTCCCGACATTTCTTTTGTAGATGAGTTATATTACGGAGGCAGAAAACATTCCAGCCATGAGGTGTCATGTCAAGCATTAGTAAAAATCGTGGCGTACAAAACAAGCATACTGGTAATATACTAACATTATACACAGACGTAGAGAGGCGAATCTGAAAGCGTACGTGAACGAAATATCAAAAGCACACGAGAGCTTGACCTCAAGGCGCCGTTGCTGGACCAGTCTTGATCTCCAAAAGCCCGTTCTTTCCCTTTGCCAGTCCCTGAAATACCACATCAAATCCGAGGAAATCCACTCGCAACATGCCGTTGCCAGTCTCCAAGCCTCCTCTGTAGTAGAATGCCGTCGTCATTTCCTCGCGATCGGAAGGACTCAATATCACATTATAAAACTCCTGCCGAGTGACTCTCGAGGAGAGATCTTCGTGAATCTGGTCGAAAATATCACCAATCGTAATTCCGTTCGTATGTGTCGCTCGGATGGTTATTGTCCACGGCAGCTTGTTATGGTATAGATGTAGCTCATGCATGGGTGGGGTCGTGGCTATCTGATACCAATCAACATCATTCGAGTGTCGTGGAAGATTGAGATATTGGATGTCTATTGTTTGTGGATCTTGTCGAATATCATATGCAATTGGGTGAGTGGAAGAAGAGGCGTAGTGTATCAATGGGTGAAGGGTGTAATTTGTATTACCGCCTGCAGTCCACGTTGTGCGACCAGCGGATCTGCCTTTGAAAGTAAACCGACGGAGTTTTGCGTATTTTGAGCGTGCAGAATGGGGTGGAGCGTAGTCAGGCCTCCAATAAGCAGGACGCGGAGCAAGATTAAGTGAATCGAAAGGTAAATCCGCTCCAAACGATTTCAGCGACTTCCGCTTCCTCGTCATCGAACCCCTCCTGGATAACGTTGGAGGCTTGGGTTTACACTTCTCTGAATTCTCGTGTGGGTATGGGTATGGGTATGGGTATGGGTGGTATGGATATGGATATGGGTATGGGTCGGCCTCAGAATCGTTCTCATAGTCTGATGTATCTGAAGTCGGCGAGGGAGGTATTGGTTCCATACACGGTTTGTTCGGATCCCAATAATATTGAGGCACTGGAACCTGAAGCGGGGGAATATCAAGTGTGGCTTTCATTGGAGGAAGGGTAACATAAGGCGGAGTCCTATTTCGTATGTGTATGTGAAAACAGTACAAGATTCAGAGAAAGTATTGCTCACGAAGAACCCGTGTAGTCCGCGTTTGGGCTCGGACGATAGTGGTAAGATGGGGAGGAATAATAGTAGCCTGCTGTCATCTTGCGAAAAAGACACTATACACGGGATGGGCAGAAGAGAATAGCAGGAATTTATTTCACATTTGTTTTAGGGAGACATATATGTGATGCGTTGCGTAGGTCTTTGTTGTGAACATGGCTGTGATGTGATGTGGAGGAGGACAAAAGTGGCGTCGAGCCACTCCGTTGTGAAGGTCCTGAACTGTTGTCAAGACGGCTGATCGTTATGAGCCCGAAGAATACAAAAAGGCATGTGTTGTGTGTTGTGCCTCCGAAACTTTAAAATACAAAAGACAAAAGGCTGTACAATCACACCTGTTAGTAGCCTCTTTGTTCGAGTCGCTGCATGTCAATGACTCGCTACAAGGCGACTTGGAGCTAAATCAGGAAGAATCTATACACATGACAGGCAATGTGAGCTCCCTTCGTCACCTAGAAGTCCAACAGAAGAACCACACTTGCCAGGTCCATTATGCCATTGCCACCGACAAAACCATACTTGTCTGTTCCTCGATCATGCTGTACAGACTGAGGAAACCTCATTGACAGGACGCTGCTAGATGTTAGTGGAAGCACACTCTGATTAGCTTTGTTTGTTATGGTATTTGATTCTCATCACTTCCTATTCCGGCCTTTCAATGTCATAGCACTACAGGGCCGCTTGCATCCTTCTATTTGGGGCCGAACCTATGCAAGTCATTACAAAAAACCCGGTGCCCTCGTTGAGTTCGCCTTGTCGACTATCCTTCCATCATGCCCTCCTGTGATTCGCCTGTCATTGCGTGATTCTCTTCCTTTGATGCGAAAGAATATGGTCATTCACTCTTCATAAAGAGCTTCACCTTTGATAACATGTTTCCTTTGCACCCTTTACATCAGCTCATTTCTTTCGCTCGACCCTGACCTTTCCTTTTTGTTCGTGTAATCTCGTATTGGTGGCGTTACCCCTGTTTTTCCGCACCACGTCTGAATCGTCGTCCTTGCCTTTTTTATATTTACATAATGTCATCCAAACTATCACGCTTAAGGAGAGTGAAATAACTGGTATAATCAATCCCAGGAGTGATTAAACTCCGCTATTTCTATCTACGGGGGGTCCCGTGGTACATCTCAGGTAACTTTTTTCGGCAAGACCATCTTGCATGGATTTTGACTGACTGCATCCAGTTTCAGGATGTGCCCATGCTAGCCTTCTCGTGATTACCACGCATGTGACTCAGCTTCTTTGAGCCACAGTGTCAATTTCGATGCGCGACAAACTCTGAATGCAAGTTTAAGTGACGCTGCTCGGACGCTATATTTGTTATCTCGGTGTCCAATGTAAATTCAAGCTTTCATTTTACTATTATTCTGTAGAGGTGATTGGTCTCACTATGAGGTGTCAAGTCGCTACAACTGTTACTGGACTTCGATGTGATGCTTCTCATCCGTTTAAGTCACCTAACAGTTATCTAATGACCCGTTCTTGCTTTCCACGGACCTTAACTCTACCTTTTCATCGACAATGCTTCCAGAGGACACAGAGAAGACCCAACTCGACGATGAGAATAGATACGTTGTCGACGTTACGTCCATTCCTTCGTATGAAGATGCGACGACAACAACGGGTGCTCCGGAGGAGCAAATTAGTCCTCTTGGCTACAATGTCGACTCTATTACAGTGATATTTTTGGTATGTACTTCATACTATTGTTCTGTATTGGTATTCGACCCTCTTTCCAGAACATAAGCAAGATGATTGGAACTGGTGTATTCTCGACGCGTATGTCTCCTCTGCTCACAGAAGTATCAATGGGCCGGATGACCTAATTTTCTTTGCAGCTGGGTCCATTTTGTTTTCAGTCGGCTCTGTTGGTTTAAGTCTGATTTACTGGGTCATTGGATTTGGTTGTGCAGCAGGTAAAGCGACCTATATCCCTGACTGTTCTCTGACCATTTTAACCCCTATAGCTTCACTTGCAGTCTACCTGGAGTACTCTTCTTACTTCCCACACCGTTCTGGTGCCGAAGTCGCCTACCTAGAAAAGGCATGTAATTGATCATCATATTATCCTATACATCCATGCTCACGTGTATACGTCCCTAAAAGGCGTATCCTAAACCCAGGTTCCTGCTTCCGACCGCATTTGCAGTTCAATCCGTGATTCTATCTTTCAGCAGTAGTAATGCCATCGGTGGATTACCTTTCTGAGAGATCCCTGACGTTGTGATGCTAATTCATTTCGGGTTCCGCAGTCCTCGCACAATATCTTCTTGTTGCATGCGGCGCTGAGACATCTACATGGAATGTTCGTGGGTTAGCTATCGGAGCAATGACGGTGATTGTCCTGAGTAAGCTCGATTCAACAAAGGCTTCACTGCACTCTTACCACTTCCCATGGGTTAGTCTGTGTTTTGAGCACCAAGTGGTCATTACGTATCTGCAATGCTATTGGATTGATTAAAGTTATCACTCTAATCTTGTACGTTGATTTTGTCCTAGTTTGATTTTACTTACTTTGCTTAGCATTGTGATAACGGGTTTGGTCGTCCTTGGTGGACATACACGGGTAGAAGACCCTCATGCCAATTTTAAAAACTCGTTTGTTGGCACAACCTCCAATGGCAACGGTCTAGTCACTGCCCTCGTTAAAGTCAACTTTGCCTATTCCGGTTTCGAGGCATGTACTAGTTTTTTTCTGCTTTTTTTCCCCTTCTGATGCATGCACTGCAAAGAATGCTTTCAACGTCCTTCACGAAGTCCGAGTGAGCTGATTGTCACTTGCAACTCTTAGCCGAGTCTTACTTTCTCCAGGACCCCGTCCGGACAATGAAACGATATGCTCCATTATCCTTGACTGTTGTCTTTGTACTCTACTTCTTCGTCAACGTTGCTTATTTTGCTGCCAGTGAGACTTTTTGAATTTTGATTCCTTCGGTGACTGAGCGAATAATCAGTTCCTAAGGAAGAGATCCGCACGTCGAAGCAGCTTACGGCCAGTCTCTTCTTCATTGCAGTCTTCGGGAGTTCTAGATCAGTCAAGGCCCTGAGTGCTTTGGTTGCCATCAGCAGTTTTGGGAATATATTGAGTGTCATAATTGGGACGTCCAGGATCATTCGAGAATGCGGGAGGCAAGGTGTTTTGCCATATCCAAAGATTTGGGCTTCGACAAAGCCTTTCAATACCCCTCTCGGTCCTTACCTTCTCAAGTGGGTCATTACCGTGATCGTCATTCTTGGGCCTCCCGCTGGAGATGCTTTCAATTTTAGTTGTGTCCCATATCCTTTTGAAGAAATTTCGGTGACTCACCATATATTTCCACTGTTGCAGTCGTCGATTTGCAATCGTATCCAGCGAACGTATTCAGCTTCCTTTTGACAACGGGCCTCTTCCTGGTCCGGAAACGTCGGAAACAATCTGGTGCACCAAAAACAGCTTTTAGAGCCTGGACTGTTGTTCTCCTATTTGCCATCTGCATCAACATTCTTCTTCTTGTGCTACCTTGGATCCCGCCAGTGGGCGGTAAGTATGGTGGTGACGTGAGCTTCTTCTACGCAACGTATTGCCTTGTTGGCATCGGTATGTAAGTGTTACTCTTTCCCTATGTTTCAAAGATGTTCTCTTAATTTCGACATAAGCCTTATAATCTCGGGCTTTGGGTATTTACTCTATATTCAAATCCTCCCGAAACTTGGAGGCTATTCGATCCGCCAGCTTGTTGAGAAACTCGACGATGGGGCTATCACGAACAGACTAGTGAAGGTGCCAAATGCTGAGCTGGAGCATTGGGATGCGACGCATCACGAGCATAGAGAAGTAATTGAATGATGGAGGTAGACTCATGGGCAGGCAGAACAGATGTTTACAGGCTGGCAACCCTTATAGCGAGGGGTTTCACGATAATAGTTCCACATCCCCAAAGCCATGCCCAAAGTTAAATCAATTTCTATCTAGAAATATTCTTGCAAACCCCATCCTACTCTTATCGACATATTTGATTTATTAGACTGAAATATGACGAGTCTGAGTAGGACTTTCCAACGCTCCATATGTCAAGAAGAACAAAGATCCTTTCTTGACACAATACTCAGGTGCCTGGCATTCTGGCACTTTGAATGATAGCGCCAGTCTCGAGGCGGTACTGACTGGATCTTCAGAATCAATTTCAATCTGGTAGTCGCTTGGAATTGGAGTCCTAGCCACCATATTTCCACCGGGGTTTCCTTGTCATCATTCCGAGATCTAGAATAGCTCGAGGTTTTTCTGTGCAGTGAGTGTTAGGCACTGAATGTAGTTCGCGATACGTCTGTGGCTAATAACGAAGTTGCATTGATGTTTTTGTAGTATCGTTTGTAGGACGTACCTAATAACGAAGTGAATTGAACTAACTATGAGAGGGCGCGACTACTGAAGGACTGTCACGTATGGTCGAGAATGATCAGGTATATCAGCGTAAAGAGGGGAGGGGAGGGTCTAACTCAATCCCATCAATGAACCTTATCACAGGATCTTGACAGGTTCCGTAAAGCCTGAAGAGTAGATAACCTCACAATTAAATAGAAATAAATACAAGAATTCCATAAGTTAGAAGGTTAATGCTTAGGACAGGGATATATTTTTCTTGGGTTGGCAAGATGCATTAGCTTGATGTACATATCAAACATTGCATGCTGGGTTAGCTGCTGTGGTTAGTAAGATTAGTAAGTTAATGCTTAGGACAGGGACATATTTTTCTCAGGTTAGCAAGGTTAGCTAGTTAAAGCTTCAGATAGGGATCCTTTAAAATTGGTCAGTTTTTAACACAAAAATCTTGTGTTTATTACTATTCAAGGTCAAGGCTATTATTACTCTTCTTGTTTGACATGAGCTGCTTAACAGCCAATTTAATAAATACAGTTTTGACTAAAATGATAATTTCTCATTTTTTTAATAAAAGAATGAATCTATTTGCACTATAATAAATGTTAGCACAGCAATATAACATCTTGAAAAAATTGATATATTAAGATGAAAATAAAGTGTTAACATATCACAATGCTAAAATAGTGCAAGCACACTGTCAATTAAAATGCTATTATCACCTCATTGTCTGTTCATCTTTTATTGACTTGAATAATCTTGGATATAGAACCAACCATTGTTACTTCTCCATATAAATACAAATAGCATTCAGTCAATTAACACTGTGCTTTTTATGCTCAGCCTAAATTGAGGCTCATCATAATAAAAAACCCAACCTATTGTGCTTGTGCAAATGAAGCAAGAAAAACATTTCTAATAAATATGTGAACTTTATAAATTATAATGAGTAGATAACAGCAATAACTGAACTTTGGCATTTACAAAGTCCAAAAAGAGGATGCATCTAAATGTTTGAGGTCTTAATAAAAGGGCAATTATTAGCATGTAAGAATGTGATTGAGTGATAAGATTTCTACTGCTTACAAGTTTAGATTTATTCAGCAGCTTTTCATCTGGAAAAATCTTGCTAAGCTTTATATACCATCACTTAATCACACTTATAATTACACTTTCTCTTTGTAAGGTCTTATTCTAGGTTTATAAATGTGATGCTATCATTAAAACACTACAAGCTTGCAATGAATTGCTAACATTGAAAACAACTCTGTCTGTTATATGAACTAAACTATTTTGCAACCACAATGCTTATATAAAAAAATCCTGGTATTTCAGTAGCCACATCAGTATTTGCTTAGGTAAAAACTTTGTTATTGAGGAAGGAGATGAACATTTGCATGCTATAAATAAAGAAAAGAATATCTGAGCCTACCAAGAGGATGGAAACCCTGTGAACAGCTGACATTGGCTTGTATAAATTTAAATCTCTTGTTTTCTTTGAAATATCTCTGATTTTTAGGCCCAAAACCATTTGGGTAATTTATAACAACTGAAGCTTGTTATATATTATATTGAGCTAAAGTAAAAGTAATACAAGGCTGCATGACACATTCTAATAAAAACAGTGTTGGTATTGAAAACTCTGAGTTAGCTGCTCAGTACACTGGTAGTTGTTTTGTAATCATAGATATGGGCTTACAAACTAGTCTTGAGGCAATAACTGTTTTTGTTCTTTGAATCTTTATTTATGCTCTCTGGCTTTGGTTTGCCATCAGTTTGTACTGTCTTGGCTAGCTCTCCAATAGTTGGACACAGCTTCATAAATTTCTGTAAGATCTGTGTAAAATCAGCATTCATATTACTCATAACATTACCTGCTTTGAGGAGTCTGGAGAGGTTCTTTACCACCTTGTGTATGTTAGAAGGCATCTTCATTTCTCCATCTGTTCCAGCAATGTCTTCCAAAGTCTTTTTTAGTCTGGAATCAAAACAAGGAGCTTTGGAAGGCACCGATGCCTGGTTAGATGATGGTGACAGTGAAAAGTGCATTTGAGTGAATGACCAAGGTCTCTCCAAGCTTGGACTTCTCGGCCCAGTTGTCAAAAAGCGACAGGCCCGGGACTCGAACCCGGAATCTTCAGCTAATCCCGTAGACCGGAAACTGACGCGTTAACCATTACGCTAACCCGCCGTTATTCACAATCGACTATGTTACATCCACATTGATCATGTCGGAAGAAACATACAGCCCAACATTACACGGTCATACGGGCTTAGCAAAGAAAGCGCCACACTTTCTGACTAAATAAGCAGTTAGAAACAGTTAGAAAAAGGTTGATCGGGAGGAAGCATCCTACTCAAGGCTGCCATTGTCAATGAATAAACCTACTTCTGACACACGCAGAAAGCTCGACAGTAGTCGGTTCGCGTCCGGCGCTATGAAAAGGAGAGAGTAGATGAGGCAAAGTTACTAGGTCGAATTCCCCCGGCAGTACGCCGAAGTTTGGTATCCATTGGTAGGTAGTACACTCCCGAGCTGCACCAAATGCTGGTTTTCGGAAAGAATAACTTACATCAGCGCAGAACATCACACGTTTGGCGAACTTCAATACATCACACACGAGGGCAGATGTCGAACTTTGTTCTTGGCCCGGTCCTAATTCAGATCCAGGCTTGAATCGATATGCTCCCATTCACGGTAATATCTTGAATAGAAAATGGATCAGTAAAACTTGACTCAAAATTATACATGAGCGGCAGATGGCCTTGAGTTGTAATCCCCTTTGTGTTCGTTTGATTATATGCTCGTCGGAGATAAGCTCTGTGATAGCTGGTGTGATGTTGCTCTCATCCTTTCCACATCTGCCGAGAATTCTTGTGTACGTCGCTTAGGAAAGGTCTATTGTTTGTCGGCGTATGAAATCAAAAACTTTGAGTTGTTCCGTCACAAATGTCACGTTCCACTCCGTTGAAAGTTACCACATTGACGAGACCAGACGCCCTTGGATACAAGCTCAACGTCTTGACCAAAGAGTGTGCTCTATGCTGAACTTTTTGCCCTGGGACTATCATGATCTGTCTAGGTCCAATTTTTTGTCGCGTGGTGCGCGACGCTTCTACCTGACGGCATGCATGTTTTTCAAGGTTGAAATCAAGTGTAAAATGGCAATGGATGCATTTCCGTGTTGGTAAAGTTGCAAGTCATGGACTATCCCGATTGAGTCTGCTTACCGCCACATGATCAAAATTTCTTTCTGAAATTTACACAAGAAACTGTTCAGTAAGTCATTCGTGATAAGTATATCGGCTATACAAACAAGGCCATTTATCGTGCAGTTCAGACCATTGTCTGTTTCAATCGCTTTTCATAAAGTTCAAGATATCATCGTTTTGTTATCTTGTATAACCCAAGGCGTTACCTGCCCGTTCCCCTAAACGTGGGTGGTGCACCGCCACGTTAAGAATAGTAATCGTTGAACGATCGAGCTATTTCTGATACCTCGCGACATGAAAAGCCGTCGTAGCGGGTAAATATGCCGGCCTTGACCCAAAATGCTCATCCGCGACAAGCTGCGCTCCAATGCGCTCCTTTTCATTGTCTCTCCTGCAAAGTCTTTCTTCCTCCTAAACCACCCCCTAGTCCCTATCTCGCTACTCCTATCCATTCGGTGCATTTTCGAGCATGATTTTGCGGGTATCCATATGGCTTGCCTTGGCTTGCGTAACCGTTCTGGGCATTGCGCCAGGCTCTTTCGTGGAAGTAGGCAATACTCTCGTTAGCGCAATGATGGTAAACAATCAACCCATCTCCTTTTGTTGTTCTCTCAACCTTGTGGTGTTCCTTAGATGTTCCTAGGAAATGATGAAAAAGTGTACATCTTGGACAAGGCCGAAGGAAATGCTGCAACAATCAACGGGCATCCAGCGTGGGGTGCAGTCTGGTAAGTTTTCAGATGCCCCTCTTCCTCCCCTTTTTAACACCCTATGCCTAGGGATATCGCCACACAACGGGCCACCGTCATGGATGTCGTAAGCAACACTTTCTGTGCGTCCGGCATGCACCTTCCCAACGGATCATGGGTGACATTTGGCGGAAACGGCGCCGTTGGAAGAGGGGGTAACATCGGATCTCAGCGCAATTCAGCCGGGAGCGGCGCTTGGGATTCCGATTATCAGGATTTCGATGGAACTAAGGCTATTCGGATCTTAAATCCATGCAAGAACTCTGATTCGTTATCGTCTCCTAAATGTCAGTGGTTCGATGATCCAAATGTCGTCTCGATGCAGAAAAGGAGGTGGTATTCTGCTGCTGAAGCCCTCGCTGACGGATCCGTGGTCATAATAGGGGGATTCGTCAACGGCGGCTACGTTAATCGAAATTACCCCAATGTCGACCCCGAATTTGAGGGCGGCGCCGCTGAACCAACGTATGAGTTTTATCCTGCTAATGGGCGTACGGCGACGACAATGCAGTTCATGATCAAGACTTCAGGACTCAATTCCTATGCCCATACCTATCTCCTTAAATCCGGATTGATGCTTGTTCAGGCGAACGTATCCACCAGTAAGGTCTATTTCACTAGTGGCGATCAATGGGCTCAAAGATATCTGTAGTAATATGGGATTACAATAACAATGTCGAAATTCCCTTACCGAACATGCCCAACAATGTGGCGCGCGTCTATCCTGCGTCTGGTGCAGTTACTATGCTCCCACTCAAGCCCAGGGATAACTACACCCAAACAATCCTCTTCTGCGGTGGATCAGACATGCCTGACTATGCCTGGGGTGACTATGCCTATCCCAATGTCAATACCTGGGAATACCCAGCTTCGAAGGACTGCCAACGTCTCACCCCAGAACCTCCCGACGGTTCGAATCCCGTATACGAAGCAGACGACGATATGCTCGAGGGGCGGACCATGGGTCAGTTCATCGCTCTTCCCGATGGAAAGATGCTTGTAATCAACGGAGGCTCAAATGGTACGGCTGGCTATGCCGAGGTGACAGGAGAGACTGCAACCTACGGTAATATGCCCTACGGCATGTCGCTTGCCTCTGGTCCAGTGGGAACACCGGCTATATATGACCCAGAAGCACCAAAAGGATCGCGTTGGTCCAACGCAGGGCTTGGAACTTCTCAAATTGCACGATTGTATCACTCTTCAGCGGTCCTTTTACCAGATGCCTCGGTCCTTGTCGCTGGCTCCAATCCAAACGCCGACGTCAACATAAGCACCGTCTTCCCGACGACTTACAAGGCTGAAATCTTCTATCCTCCTTATTTCAAAGCCGCTGTTCGTCCCATTCCGATTGGTGTCCCACAAATTATCTCGTATGGGGGAGACTACTTCGATATTAGCCTTACGAAAAATTCATATACTGGCTCGGCCAACGACGCGGCAGGTAATGCAACGGTAGTCCTCGTCCGCGGCGGTTTCTCTACACACGCGATGAACATGGGTCAGCGCCACCTCCAGCTGGATAATACTTTCACTGTTAATAGCAATGGGTCAATTACACTACACGTCGCACAAGCACCCAATCCCAACACTTTCCAGCCAGGACCTGCCTTGCTTTTCGTCAACGTGAGAGGAATTCCAAGTAACGGGAGCATGGTCATCGTTGGCAACGGTCAAATGGGTCCACAACCTACTGCCCCTGCGAGCATGCTGCCTGAAAATGTATATTCGACCTCGAATACAACAACAACGGCTCACAGTAAAGACAATGGTAGCACGACTACCTTGGCTGGGAGTCCGACCTTTGCTGTTGTCGCCTGCGTCGTCGTCATCGCGTTGCACAGTCTAGGTTCTCATTAGCCGCATGCTAGAAAAGTTAATTCTCCTTTCCATATGACAATTCCGTGCTTTGGATCCTACACCGCTGACCAAAAAAATTGCAGCATGTAACATCACCTAGCATATCTCGAAAACTAATATCCATAGCCGTGTTTAGTAATCAGGGGGTTTTAGGACATTCATATCACTACTTACGTTACACCATACTTGTGTAGGTCATGCTATAATTTAAAACGAGCTGCGACGCGTGCCGAACACGCGCCATGCATCTCGTGCTGTCATTTAAAAATCAAATCCCATCTGGAGGGAATACTTGACTCGTCAAAGACTCAAAAATTGAAGAAATGGGTCATCAAGGGCCTTGCTGGGATTCGAACCCAGGCCACTTGCACATTGAATCCCAAAGCAAGTATCGTACCTCTAGACTACAAGGCCACAGCATTATATTGCCGTCGATAGCTCGATATGCACACGCACAAATTGGTCGAGCTTCGGACAATCTCCCCTTGTAAACAATAGAGTGATCTATCATGTTTCCTTAAATCTTGGAGGACACGAGATGAATGCTGTAAGAGAGCGAGTTTTTAAGTTCTGGCGTAGTTTCCGATCATTCCATTTACTAGGCGTCGAAGGCCAAAGCCTGGTTTTTTCACGATGCCTCTAAGCGTGGAGTACAAGACACAGATCTGTACCTGATGCTCAAAACAATGAGTATGATTGACTTTGGAAGAGAACGTTCGGTTGCGACTTACTGAGAATAATACATTTCTCCGAGTCTGCTTCTTGAAGAGTTATGTAGTGTCGGGTCGACTCCGCGGTCGTTCTGCTGTTCACGACGCAGGAATGACAGAGAGAAGTTAGCTAGAGCCTATCCACGTATGCTAGACTTGAAGACAATGTAGGACTGATGGAAGGTGCCGAGTCTCGTGCATCACCGAAACGTTGGAAATTCAAACTCTCCAGTCAACCGCGACTTTCTAGTTTGTCCATCTCATTCATCATTACTATCTAATTTCACTCTGAGATCCACACAACGACGCGAGTCTAATCTCTCCTGAGAACATGTCGTTCTTCGGGGCACAAAACACAGCTACCGCGTCAAGTGCAACTTCAGCCACAGACAAAGATGTCGAGCTGGCGGAGCCTCCCACCGATTCTATCTCCTCAATGTCATTCTCAGGGCAAGCAGATTACCTTGCTGTAGGCAGTTGGGATAACAGCGTGAGTCCACTAACTCCTTACTCATCATATTGCGCGCTCATCAAGGATTTCAATAGGTCCGGATATACGAGGTCCTACCAGGTGGCGGTTCTCAGGGAAAGGCGATGTACCAGCATCAAGGACCTGTGCTGAGTGTATGCTGGAACAAGGTGTGTCAATCTCATCTTTTGGCGCGTCTGCCTGTTTCAAACGTGCTCGAGGCAGGAAGGAAATAAAATCTTTTCTGGAGGTGCTGACAATGCTGGACGCATGTTCGACGTGACCACCGGCCAGGCTACGCAAATCGCTCAGCACGACGCGCCAATTAAGGTCGTACGGTGGATTGATGTGCCGGGATCGGGGCTTTTGGCCACGGGGAGCTGGGACAAGACTATTAAAGTATTGTTTTCTTTATATCTCGTTCTCAACTTTCTATGAGCTTCTGTGTAGTACTGGGACTTGCGCACTCCTACTCCGGTCACGACAGTAACATTACCTGAACGGTGCTACACCTTCGATGTCCAGTATCCCCTGATGGTTGTTGGGACGGCCGAGCGCAATATCCAGATATTCAACCTCACTAACCCTAACGCAGCATACAAAGTTCGTCTACCGGTTTTTCCCCCTGTAGCGCAGCTTTGATTAGCTTTTTGATGGCCAGACTCTCATTTCGCCACTCAAATGGCAAACACGCGTCGTTTCTTGTTTCACTGCGGCTCAAAATAATGGATTTGCGGTTGGAAGTGTAGAAGGCAGGGTAGCCATTCAGTAAGTTGTGTTCTCTATGTTATACGGCATCGGTTCATGTGCTTTTTAAGATACGTCGAAGACAAAGACTCTGGGTTAGCCATACATCCATTTTCGTTGCCCTCTCATCATGCTTTTGTACAGGAACAATTTCTCGTTCAAGTGTCATCGCCGTGACAATGTTCCAAATTCTAAAGACCAAGCTCTAGTTTATGCGGTAAACGACATCTCATTCCATCCTGTCCATGGAACATTCTCAACTTGCGGCATGTCTTGCTATTGCTATCTTTCGCTCAGCACTGACGTATATGCCACAGGGTCCGACGGAACCATCCACTTCTGGGACAAGGATGCTCGCACTCGGCTAAAGAGTACCTTACCTCTTACTTACATGACACGAACAAGTGTGCTAACGTTTCTTCGCGCCTTTAGCTTTCGAGGCCGCAGCAGGTCCCATCTCTACTACCACCTTCAACCGTAACGGCAACATCTTCGCGTATGCCATCTCGTATGACTGGTCAAAAGGACATTCTGGCATGACTCCCGGCCTACCCAACAAGATCATGTTGCATTCGTGCAAAGACGAAGAGGTCAGAAAGCGGCCGGCACGGAAGGCTTAGTTAGTCATGGTGGATTTTTCTTGTAGTTGAACGAACCCTGTTTTGCAAGTTAGTGACGTATTGAAGCGTCGTTGACTGGTTCCTTTCTTTGTATCTGTGTTGTCGAATGTTTTCAATCTTGAGAGGGTTGGTTTATCTTTCGATGGATGGTTGCTGAGAAGTGCTGACAGGGCACACTTTTGACAAGTGGTGCAAAAACAGGAAATTGTATCACAAGTCCAGGCTACAAAATTACAAGATATAACAAGGGTCCTATATGTACATAAGCGTAATGCGATATGGAGTGAGATAGTAGGATTACAACATCAAAAAAACTGGAACCGAAAAAAGCCCAAGAAACAAGCTAGCGTTCAGCCTGTAAATCCACATGGAAAAGGTGGACCCAGAAAAGATGTCCATGCTTATGTAGTATGACGCTTCACTTCATCGTCCGTACATGCATGGAGCATCAATTTGTTTGGGTGGCCGGGCACCATGCCAATATGCCCTTTGTGCCAGTCATATGAGATCGCGTATGCGAAGATGTTGCCATTGCGGTTGAACGCTGTGGTCGTGATCGGGTATTTTAAATCAAACACTGAGAAAAAAAAATTGTGTAAATGGCAAAATATACTGCGGAGCGGACCGCACTTGTCAGACATTTTCCGTCATCTGTATCCCAGAAGCAGACCGTTCCATCGGAACCTGGTGCAGGCAAAAATGTTTATTCTGAATTGAAGTGGATGGAGGTTTTCATGCGTGCTGACCTGCGGTGGATAGTGTCCCATGTACGGGATGGAAAGATAAGTCATTGACGGAAAATACATCCTGTGTTGTGGAATTTGGAGCGGAGTACCGACGATGACATCTCAAATTCAGATGTTTCCTGCCAGCACAGTGAGAGCGATGAACAAAGAGGTAGTCAGAGAAGAGCCTTTACCTGTCGTTGGGGCTCTTGGTGTCGACATGACTGCGTGAATGAGGACTTATCTAAATGGGAGACAGAAAACATACGCACTGAATAACTACCCTTCCTTCAACGCCCCCGATTGCGTAACTGGGTGGACTTGAGCTCGGTAAACACGCTATAACGCGCGTTTGCATTCTGAGGGGTGACCTCATGCTCTAAGTACATCCGTCAAGGAAGTGAATGTTACAGCGAAAAAGAATTCCAGACCTTGTAGATGGTGCCCAAGTTGTTCAGGTCATAGAAGTGGACTATACGATCTGCAGTTCCGACAACCATGAGTGGAAATTGAACATCCAAAGAGTAGCATCTCTCTGGCAGGTTGACAGTAGCGACAGGGTTGGATTGGCGCAAGTCCCAGTACTAGTATAGTGAACTGTAAGCCTGGCCAATCTATCGATCAATATTGAGTAGTTAAATTGACGACGTGCCTTGATCGTCTTGTCCCAGCTTCCTGTAGCCAATACACCAGATCCTGGTGCATCCACCCATTTGACAACCCTGATTGTCGCGTCATGTTGCGCGACTTGCATGGCGTGGCCTGTTTCGACGTCCAGCATGCGTCCTGCCCCGTCTGCTCCTCCAGAAAACACATGTATCCCCTGTCCAGTTATCAAGAGAGAAAAAGCGAATCATGACATCACGCGCCGTACCCTATTCCAACAAACGCTCAGAACAGGTTCTGTGTGCTGCAGCATCGCTTTTCCTTGAGACTGACCATCTGCGCCAATCTCGTACACGCGTACCTGTGCTCATAGATTTTAGCATCCTGTTTTGATCAGTGAAAACTCGTAGACCATTACACTGTTGTCCCAACTTCCAACAGCCAGAAAATCAACCACTGGTGAGAACTGGATGGATGATATCGAGTCAGTGGGTAGATCTAGAATTTCAACGTCTTGGTTGGTGTTGCCCTTCACGGTGCCAGAAAACGCCATGAGGCTGCACTGAAAAAAGCGAAGGAATTAGGAGGGGAAAAGACGGCCGCTTGAAATCGCCGCAGCATTGATGAGCCCTGCTTCTTGCGCGCAAACGACGCAGAGTCCATACTGTCAAGGTCGCGTCCGATCACCCAATATTATTTCTGGAATGTCGGATCACTCCGAATCTATCATAAACTTTCAGTCAAAACGAGTTGCATTGTAGTCTTCTTTGTAGCTTACTTCATAAGGATGAGGTCGCCGCTCCGTCGTCGGCCAGGTGCTTTCGCTCACATGACCGTAACCACGATCTTATGCGAGTTCGCCGCGTGTTTAAAAACTTTTTTTTAAACGCCCACGATCTTGACTTCGGGGACGCGCTTCAAAGTCATGAGTGTTTTACAAGGGGCATCGTTCAAAGGGATCAAACCATCCGAAAGAGAGGGGCGACACAATCCGTATGTACTTCTTGAGGCTAGACATATTGTCCCTTTGATTGGTGAAACCGACAGAAAGTTCATTGGAGAGATTCCTGGTTATCCTGTCGGGTCTAGGTTTATGAATCGGGATGACCTGTCTGGAACCGGTGTACATGCTCCTCTTAGAGCAGGCATCCACGGAGCTAAAGTCGATGGTGCATATTCGGTGGTCCTGTGGGTAGAACATCCTCAACTCCATTAAGATTGTGTGTTGAAATGATTTTTTTTCTCAGCTCCTACGGGTATGAAGACGATACAGATTATGGGGAGACATTGTACGTCTGCACCGAGATAATCACTTTAAGATGTTAGCTGATTTTGCGGCAGTATCTACACAGGCCAGGGTAAGCCTTTTTCTTGGTTCCTATCGTCTTTTTATCCATGTACTTGTACAGGTGGACGCATTACTGATTCTTCGAGAATTGCGCAAATGCAGGGCAAAGAGGTGAGTAAGCGAGTTGTGGTCCGGGAAGGTAGCTCTAGATATGAACCTTTCTCTTAGTCCTGGGGTAATAATCATCAAGCTTCGGATCAAGAATGGAAGTTGGGAAACAAGGCGCTTCAGGTACCGTCACTATATCGTTGTCAACCAATCCTTCAACTTTGTCATAGATTTCATGGCTGAGAGGCACACCTGTTCGTGTCATACGAGGTGCTCCTCGAAAGAACGCGGAACTATACAAATACGCACCATCTGAAGGGTGGGTCTACCCTTGCCACTGATCGTACCCGAGCTCTGTCTCACTTTGAGAAAGTCTACGATACGACGGGCTCTATCGAGTGACAGATGTAAGTTATATCATGCGTACCTATATATTAGATGGCTTAAATTGATGCTAGGCGTGGAAAGATGAAGGTGTCACTGGTTACAAGACATGCAAGTTCCGATTTGACGTGCGTAAATAAACTCTTGCTTTCAATGTTACTGATTTTCTGTATTCAGCGACTACCGAATCAGCTTCCTCTCCCAGGTGGACATCCATCTTCCTCGAATGCTGCGATCCCCCCAAGAGAACCTAGTGAAGTAGTACTATCCACTCCTCACTGCGTTTCTTGACTGATCATTTTTTTCCAGTTCGTTCGCGTGGGCCAATCATCCGACTCCAAAAAATCTTTGATAGCTAGCTCTTCTAAACCCCTCAAACCACCCCGAACGCCTTTTGTCCCACGACCTCCGTACCGACCTTCCAAAGAGGAAATCGAGAAACTCAGATCAAAGAACAAATCTAAATCAACATCTCACTCTATCACACCCGAATACGTGGGCGCCACATCAGATCCAGCAGCAAAGTCGAAAGACAAAGCCGGGTATCATCCTGCCTCACATCGCGAAGATTCATATATCTCCGTCAAGGATGAAACCGTCTCTCCTATACTCGGATCCAGTCGTTTTCCATCTCCATCATGGGATCTCGACAAGTTCCCAAAACGACCGCGTTACGCTTTTTCTGATGCGGAGTCGGAAGAGGAGAGTCTTGATAACAGACATGACGTTGCTAGACCGTGGGCGGCCGTGAGGGGGAAGCAGAAGCTACCTTCTTCTTTGAGTTTCAAGAAGGCGTCTAAGAATGGGAACGTCGATTAAGAGGTTTTGGAAGAAGGAGTTCTTGAGTATGTGCTTAGACGCTGCTGTCATTCATTTGTGTAGTACTATTTGTAAATATGGGACGAGCAAGTATGTAGGGGGTTACCTGGGGTTAACTAGGTGAAGATTAAATTACGCTTTCATCTTACATTACCTTTCATCTTACAATCTATATTTGTATGTATACGTCTCACTTTCGAGCGTCAGCCTCGAATGGAGCACAGGTTTTCTGAATACATACTTTGATTTTGTTTGCTATATCGATTCCTCCTAATGAGTTTTTCCAGTAAGGATAGAATTTAGTTTGTCATTCAAGTTCTACAGTTGTTCAAGTAACGTACATTTCTACGCATATATATATATGTTAGTCCCGCAGGACTGATCCACAACCGCGCGTATAAGACACAAAAAGAGAGAAAAAAAAAATCAAGAAAAATCGCCACAAAGGAGACAATAAAGATCATAAACAATCGTGAACGGATCTTTCAAACCGACCGGATATCCGACGTCGCAGCAGCCGAGAGGGAGAGATCTCGTACCTAGAAATTCCCTAGTTTCCCCGTCGGGTGCTATAGTTCAGGAGACGGCGGGGTCCCATTCGCATGGACAACGGTCCCATTACCATTGACAGTCGGCAACTTCTCTCCACCAATCCCATTGATCCCATTGATCCCATTGACATGTTTCGCCCCGACCTCAACAAGGATATCAGCAGCCTCGACTCCCTCCCTATTATCCACATCAATCCTATCCATCTCCTTGATGAAGCTCGACCCCCAGAACGCCGCCGAGTATTTATTGACGTACTTGAACAGCTTGCGGTGGTTCTCGGCGCGCGTCGCAGCGTCCATCGTCACGGCTTCGTGTATCGCGTCCGCGACTTGTTGTGAGTCCCATGGGTTGACGACTATAGACCCGTTCAGACTTTGTGCGGCGCCGGCGAACTCGGAGATGATCATGACGCCTTGTCTGGCTTGTTGGCACGCGATGTATTCGTATGAGACCTAGAGGGGTGGTGAGTGAGTGAGGCGGGGCGGGGCGAGGCGGGGGAAGGAAGGGACGTACGAGGTTCATTCCGTCTCTTGTGCTTGAGACGAGGCAGACGTCGCTTACTGCGTATAACGCACAGAGCTCATCGAATGGAAGAGACTTGTGCATGAAGTGGATGGGCATGAACTCGACGGTGCCGAAACGTCCGTTGATCCGCCCGACGAGCTCGTTCACCGTTGACCGCAGGTTCTGGTACTCCTCCACGTCTTGCCGTGATGGGACTGCCAGTTGAACTAGAACAACCTTTTTCATATCATGTGTCAGCATTTTAGTCGAGCTCTGAAGGGAGTAATGGAAACCTGACCTTGCCGATCCATTCGGGATGTTGTGTTAGGAAAAGCTCGAGCGCGTGAAGCTTTTGCGGGACGCCTTTGATGTAGTCTAAACGGTCGACTCCGACGATGACCTTGACGCCGCTGAAACGCTGCTCGAGCTGCGTGATACGGTTTTGCACGGATTCGCGTTTGAGGTTCTGTATTTGGGAAACTGTCAGCGGTAAGTTCACGGGGGGGCATGGAGCGCACGTTGATGAAGGAGGCGGGCTCGATGCCGATAGGGAATGTGCCGACATGGACGAGACGGCCTTCGAATTCGACGCCGTTGGGCATAGTGGCAAGACCTAGTATCCGAGTGCATGAAGAGAGGAAGTGACGGGCGTAGTCGTAGGTGTGGAAGCCGATGAGGTCACAGGAGAGCACACCAAGCAGGATTTCTCTGCGGACTGGGAGGATCCTACATAGGGGCCAAAGTCAGGGGCGCGTTTTAGATAATCTAGACTTTGACAGACCTGTAGATCTCGCTGCTGGGGAAAGGCGTGTGGAGGAAGAACCCAATCTTGATGCCAGAAAAATCAGTGGACGAGGGGGAAGCAGGCGTGTCGCCTTCAATGCCTTCTGTGATCTTTGAGAGTTCCACGGCAGTCGAAACACCCGTTCCATCGATCAGCCCGCGTAAAAGCATAGGCAGGAGCATGAGATGATAGTCCTGTACCCAAACCAGTGCGCCGGGCGTAAGCTGGGTACGCACGGCCTCTGCAAAGCGCAGATTCGCCTGGCGGTACGCGAGCCAGTTCTCCTCGTCGAAATTCATCTCGCCGGGATGGTAGTGGAATAGAGGCCACAGGATAGAGTTGGAGAAGCCGTTGTAGTGGCGGTCGGCGACATCATCGTCGAGATACACGGCCTGGCACGAGTACTCCTCCATGAGCCGCCTGTCGACGAGGGGGCGGTCTTTAGGGGGAATGAAGAAACCGGGCCAGCCGATCCAGGTGAAGTTGAGGGACTTTTTGAAGCCAGAGAGGGCAGAGACGAGGCCGCCTGAGGACATTTTGAAATGGTAGTTGCCCGCAGCATCCTTGTTGATGGTGATGGGGAGACGGTTGGAGACGACGATGAGGTGGCCGCCCAGCATGGTGTGGAAGCCAGAAGAGGTTGGCGGACGAGGCTGATCGAGCGTCGGATATTTATACGCCTATCCTCGATTTCTCCAGAAAGACTCGAAAACTACACCCACTGCGCCGGATTGGGACTGATTATCAGATCGTAACCGTCGAATTGTCCGGTTATTTCCCTGAGTTTGTCGCACTCTTATGGAAAGTTTCAGCTAGAGCCAAGGCTGTGGAGAATTACCCATTCCCGAACGACATTTCAGGGTTTGCACTAAGCAGCGTCAGGCATCAGTCCTGCTTGATTGGCAAGTGCCGATGTAACCCCAATTGGGCGTCCAGCAGCGCTTTTCCCTCATACACACACATGCGACTACACTGAGAGCGGGATTCATACGGTCCGGCGCAACACCATGCATTTTACATTTCACAACTACATACGGTACGGACAACGGCACGCCGTCAGACTTAATCGAAGAGACCGAAGCCCTGGTCCACGCGGTGCAATCAGAATCCGACTTTGATGAAAATAGGGCTGTACCCACCATATCGTCGTCGGACTCTTCTTCCTTCTCCTCCTCTTTGGCGGCGGCAGGTGCGGCATCGGCAGCAGCAGGGGCAGCTGCCGCGGCGGGGGCCGCAGCCGCAGCAAACGCCTCGGGGTTGGCAAGGTACTCCTTGATCTAAAAACAGCAGGGATGAGTACGCACTCGTAAACAAGGGTGATTAGCTCCATCATAAAAGAGGCAGTATCTCAGCTGTGCATCCTTGAGATGCTCAGGATTTTCAGTGTGTAAAGTAATTGTAGTCATGTGGGCAGGTCTCTGTGAACGAATATGACTCATACCTTCTCAACGGCAGGGAAACTGTACTCGGTCTCGAGAGCGACAGCGATAAGGTTCTTGTACGCGTTGACGAGGGAGTGGGTCACCGACACAATAGTGGGGTAGTTGAGGGCCAAGGAGATGGCAGCAATGGTCTTGACACCCGACAAGAAGCGGTCCACGAGTTCAGACTCGTCAATATCGAGCACCTCGGGCGAGAACGCGTTGCCGTTGTCGAAGATCTGGACAACAGTCATACCGTAAGTGAACGGCGAGATGTTGAGCATGTTCAGGAGAGTGGCTTCGGAGGTGCCGACACGGGTACCGGCAGTGACGACCTTGACGTCTGACACGATTTCAATGGTACCACGAGCGATCTTGGTGGGGATACCAAGGGCCTGGAAGAAGGAGGTCTTGCCGGGTTCCATACCGGTGTTGGAGGCGGGGACAACGACATCCTTGGGGGCAAAGGCACCAGCACGGGCAGGCGCGGCGACCTTGTTGGCGACGATGAGGTCGCGAACGTCCTTGAGTTCCTTGTCGGTGAAGACGAAACCAATGTTGCCCTTGACGTGGGGGAGCAGACGCTCGTATTGGGGCTGTTCGGCCAGGATGGTGCGGAGAGCACGGCGGACCATGGTGTTCTTGCCCATGAGGACGACACCCTTGCCGCGGAGAGCGACACGGATCTGGTGCATCTGGTTAGAGCCGACGTTGTCGACATTGACGATGAAGATGGAAGCTAGTTTATGATAATCAGAAAAAATAAATAATAGACGAACTGAATGACACTTACGATATTTGGCCAAAAGCTCCCTGAGCTTCTGGAAGTAGAGCTCCTTGTCAGCACGAGTGGCACCCATTGTAGATTTTGGTCAACTGCGCGGCGTTAGTTCTACCGCCTCATCAAAAGAACAGCCAACATACGTGTTTTTGGTTAGAGTAAGTAACTAAAAGCCTCCCTATTGACCTCTGCAGAGAGTAAATAAGAACATCGTCAGAGACAACGACGAGGGACATACCGAAGTGTGCCAATGGATTTTTCAAGGCAGACAGTCGTGGACGATAGATAGCCGATTCACAGAAACTTTTGTGTGGATAGGCAGAATTAAGGTTCAGTCTCCGCTTCGGAAGGTCCCGGACATCCAGCGCACGCCTAAAATTATCGTGGCGCCTTGCTGGCTAGAAACATTTGACCGGGCGCCACAGCGCGCTACGAGCACCACGCACCGTTCCCGTCCCTTGCATGTCATGGAATGCTGCGATGGTGCAGACCTCCTGTCCGAGCTCTGGACGGACACGGCTCCAGCCTTGCTAGTGTGCTCATCCACGGTTCTTCGTGTGTTTCTTTCTTGGGTGCCTCGACCATGCGCTGACTGACGATTAGCAACCGCCCTCGATCACAAACGTTCAGAGATATTCCTCGGCGTGGACTACACGCAAAATCCATAACCCACAAAGCTATTTCGTTTATATATTGTACTTATGTCACCAGGCGCATAAGCGGTTACCTCGGAGAACCGGCCGCGACGAAGCAGGACGCGTGTCTAGAGTTTGACTCTGCCGCCATTGAGCCTCCTTCTCCTGCATTCAGCACCGCGCCGATCGGAACCAGTCCCCTGGAAGCGTTCGCTACTCTCTCCGAATTCCTCTCCTTCAAAAATCCTACTTCACATCCGAAAAAGCTTTCCCTCGATACCATTAGACTTCTTTACACTTCTATCAAGGCCCAAGGACAACTCCACCTCTTCTCTCAGAAACAACTCACCGAACTAATCAGTCTGTTCGGCACTATTTCCCTTCAAGACCCTCGAAACGGTCTTATCTATCTCAGCAAACTCTCTCCGTACGTTACTCCAGACGGGGACGACGAACAACAGTGGGACTTTCTCTTAGAGGTTGCTCGCGATAAACAAAAGACATTAAAGATGCATTTGAACGGGACGGACGGATTCTGGCTCATGCGTGCATTGTTGACCAAGGTGGTATTAGCAGAAGGCGAGACGTCTTTAACGCCAGGTAACCGTCCTCATTTAGTCCCCTACTTCCTCGACTCAAAAAACTCGTTTTTCTCAGACGACCCCAGGGAAAAAGCCCTCTCGGAAGCCACAAAGCACTACCTCCGCATCTGGCGACACGCCTACGACATCGAAATCCATCTCCCCCTGCTTCAAAAATGGTTCGACCTCGGCACCCAGAAAGACACAGCAGCCCTCGTCAACCGCCTCTGCCGCGTCCTCGAACTCCACATCTACCCCAACTCTCGTCTCATCGAGGTCCTCTGGCGCCTAATCCTCAGACGCACGCTTCCCCTCGTTCCTGATCTCAAAGCTCGCATCCTCGCTATGGTCACCAAGCGCCTCTCGCCGCAGTTCACCGAGACGCGCCAAGCGCACGACGGAAAGCGGAACAACAACAAGTCTAATTCTGCCCCGTCGCCGTTGGTAGAAGAACATCGGCATACCCTCGGCACTCTCGAGCTGAGCAACGCCCTCGGTACGGCTCTGTTCCCCACCTACGCCGCCCCGGGAAGCCGTGAGGCTTCCCCCGAGGTCAATCACTGGGCGACCGAACAAGCTCGTCAAGCATTCGCGCCTGCCCTCGGGCAAGACGTCCAATGGGGCAACCTGCTCTTGCTCGCAATACACCAGTCTGAGCGCTTGAACGTTACCCCTCCAGCGGCAGAAGAAGAAGACACATCGACTGCTTCCCAGACTGAGGAGGAGGATATCACAGGCGATTGGCGTCCGGTGTTAGTTTTGAATGCGCTGGAGCGTGGGACTGGTGGGGCAGAAGGCGGCAGGATTATGCAAGCTGATACGAGAGAGAGCGTGCAGGGGGTTGTGAGGCCGCTTTGGCGGACGTGGAAAGCAGGAGACGACGGGACGCGTTCTGTCAACGTCGCGACCTCTCGTCCTATCGTAGCTTCGTTCTTCCGGCTCGCAGCCAAGGTGGTCGATGGGCCGCTTACAGACGCGTGTTATCGCTTTTGTGTGAAGCATGATTTGTTCCGAGGCGGCGAGAAGCTCGCGGAGGAAGCTGTGCACAGCTGGGCGGATCTGAACGCTGCGTACGTGTTGGCCGTTGCTGCGTGTCGCGGGGTGGGGTGGCAAGCTGCTTTTGAAGAGACGCAGATCTCGGGGAACAGGGATTTGGTGCTCGCGACGCTGTTTTTTCATTATGTGTTGACGGATCTGAGGATTGGGTATCAGGTGTACGTGTATGCAGTCAAGGGGGGGTATAAGCTAGGAGAGAGGCCGCTGCACATGATGGCAATGAAGCTCGCGACGCCGAATACGTGGCATCTTGCTGTGCCCTTGCTTGAGCGCCCGGGGATATCGAGACGGAGACAAGAGGAGTTGTTGATTGCGATTCTGCGTGTCCTGCAGACAGAGCGGATACAGTTTGTGGAACCTAGGCTTGCGAAGATGCTTGGGGACGCCTTGTGGAAGCTGTATCAAGACACGGCGCCGCACAATAAGCACAAGTACCCGATACGGTTCGTTTTCTCCATTATGATCGCCTCGGGACACCCTGCTCGCGCTATCGCCATCGTCGAGGCTATCCATCGCAATGCGCCTCCATCTTTCTTCACGACACGTCTCCTGCTGCGGCTCATGCGCACCTTGGTTCGGCACCGTTATGTCAGCCTGACGCACCGCGTCCACCGACTTGTCTCTAAAGACCCTGCACACGCTCGCGCTGCCGCCGATTTCAGACGTAAACTGACGCACAGTCTAGCTCGTGCGGGTGCTTACACAGCCGCCAGGCGCGCTTATGGGTACGGTCTCAATTTGCAGAAGGACAAAGTGTGGCGCACTCCTCGCGAGGCCATGGCGCGTGCTGTCAAGTTCAACGCGCGTACGCCGTCAACTAAGCACACGCTTCCTATTGTGTCGATGTTGAATCGTGCGCCTACGCATCCGCCGACTATTCAGTACGCTGCGACGCTTCTCGTGCGTGCTCACCGCGCGTTTGCGGCCCGCAAGGTCCTGGAACGGTCTCTCCCGCACCTCGACAGCAAGACTGTGACGACGATTGGGAACACGATTCTTGATGGGCTGCTTACACGGCATGTTATTCGGAACGGGCGACTTGTAAGGCAAGTACTCCACATGAAGGAAAAGATGGAAAAGTCGTATGGGTTCAAGCCCGATCGTGTTACTATCAACATCATGATCAAGAGCCTGTTGCGCTGGCGTGGTATGGTCGACGCACCCAAGATCAGAGGGCTGTTCGACCACATGGTGCGATGCGGGTACCCTGTATCGGAACAATGGATAGCTCGGGGAGACGATGCGCCGTTTGGGACGCCTGCAGCGAGCATGGCGGTCAACATCGCGGATGTGAATGAGAAGATCCTGTTTGGGAAGCATGTGAGGCCGTTGTACAAGATGTTTATAAAGGCGTTGTTTACGAGGGGAGATAGGGCAGCTGCGAGGAAGGTGGTTGGGATATTGAAGGAAGGGGAGGGTAAGGAAATGAGGATGAGGCAGGAGCGGAATCAGGCGCGGTGGGAGGGGATACAGAGGAAGAAGGCGGGTATTGCGAAAGGCCGGGGCGACATGTACTAGATTCCTAGAATAGCGACGCGTTATTTGGCTGGCCGAGAAAGCGTAAACATCAGTCGATCAGTGACGCTATCTCTTCTCTTTACGTCCATGGCAGTGTTTTCGCGCCTCTTTCCTGCTCTTGCCAGTGCCTACGGGCTCCAAACCAGTATGTGCGCCACAATTCCGTAAAGACAGCTAGCTCACCGCCACAAGTCTTTGCTCTGGTCTTCGTACCTCAGCAAAATGAGAAGTACTACGATCTTTGTGGCGCCCTTGGTTTTCTCTCTACGACATTTGTCTCACTCTACTACCCCTCCCTCAAGGCCAAGTTTATCGACGGCGCCCCTGGCCCGCTTCCAGCTCTTGCGAACTTTGCGCCGAGACAGCTTCTGCTCAGTGCCGCCCTTGGTATCTGGACCGCCCGCCTGGGCAGCTTCTTGGCTCTTGTATGCCCCTTTATTCTGAAACATGTCTCGATGTAATGTTTTCTCCTGTGACAGCGCGCGATTAAAGCCGGTGGAGATTCTCGTTTTGATCAAGTCAAAACCCAACCTGCTAATTTTACAGGATTTTGGCTCGTCCAAGGTACATCACCTGGCGATGTTTATGATGAATGGCCGCTGACGGAAACGCAGCTACGTGGATATCCCTGGTCGGATTACCCGTTTATCTGTGTAATACCCTTCAGCCCGCGCACCTCCATCCTAGATTGAACCTGCGCGACTATGCGTCACTCGCGCTCTTTGCTGGCTCTTTCATCTTTGAAGTCGTCGCTGACCGTCAGAAATCTGCTTGGAGACGCGCCAAGGATCGTAAAGAGCATGACGAGCGCTTCATCACCAGTGGGTTATGGAGTATCAGCCGGCACCCAAAGTATGCACATACAAATACTTTGAGAAAGTTTAGATGATGTTTATCTTAACAGTTACGTTGGTGAGGTGGGAATTTGGACAGGCATCTGGGCGCTATCCACCACTTCACTCCAGACATCCGCTTTCCCGCGTGGCGCTGTCGCCTTCGCCGCGCTCAGCCCTCTCTTTACATGGTTCCTAATCCGTAACGTTCGTTTCCTATTTCTGTTTTGCTTCATTCTCTCCTATTCATGATGTCTACTTTCCAGGTGTCGGGTGTTCCGCCCCTTGAGCGTTCCGGGGACGAGAAATACGGTGACGATCCCAAGTGGGTGCATTATAAGCGGTGCGGTCTTTTCATTTGTTGTTGTGTATCTATATGAGTAACACGTTTGTTCATGTAGGACTGTTCCGGTCTTTTGGCCTTGGGGTTCCGCTAATTAGACTAGTCTGTCTAAAGGTTTGTTTACCGCACATCACCGTGTGGGGACTTGTATATTTTCTCTTCCCGCTCTTCGTATAAATGTCGAAACCCGAGCTGCAATGACGTATATGGATATGTATTACTACGACCTTAGATTATGCAGACAGTAACGGTTAAGCCACGTCTCCTTACCAATGCTCGTTACTGTCAGGTAATCCAAAGTTACGTGGCATATACTCTTGCAAGCAAGTAAGTTACAACATGAGGTCACGCCACACAGATCAGAAGTAGGTGCTTTCTTCACGTATATAGTTGATGGATGTGTCGTTTATGATAACCTAAGAACTGGACCTAGAGACCCCTGTTACGAAACAAAAACGGCGAGAGTAAATTGTTTGAGGAAGCTATTTCTGCTGATTCAAAACAAGCGGCGGAAGAGATATTTTATCTAAACAACGTGTATCGCCAATGCTAGTGGGCAGCGGCGCCAAGAAAATGCGGTATATTCCGGACCAATACACATTGTGATAAGGACATTAATGGAGGCGTCTATTGAGGTTTGTGCATTTTGCCCAAGGTACAATAATGGAACAGTGGGTGCAACCCTCCTTTAGGGTCACCGGAAATGGAGTAAAAGGTAGTAAACCGAGGTCCTTTATCTACCAGCGAGCGATGGTGGCATCGGTCAATTTTGTGGTGGCGTGACATCGGAAGCGCTCGCACTCAGAGATAAATTTCAACGTTTAATGTTGTCTTTTGGTCTTTCAGAAACGCATAGAGGGTCAAATTTTGATCTCGTATGAGGTAGTCGTATGATACTTATTCGTGCTATCGATACATGCCTTCCAGAGGCTGAAATAGTCCATCTTCTATGAAAGGTAGTTGCGCAGTGCGCGGAACAATGTTAAAAGACCGTGCGTATAAGGGTAACTTTGAATGTGTTAAATGAATGTCTGATGTGGTTGGTCATGCCTTGTTTGATGATACAGTGGCGTGTAGGCTTGTGAGGCAAGAAGTTGAAGCAATTAGGACGCAGATGGCTGTCTTGATATTCACATATGGAGGAAAGCCCAAGTTGTGATTCCGCAGATGGCCCCAAGTAAGATGAGGACAATAAGGGCCCAAATACACCTCAATGCCCAACGGACCTCGGCCTTCCTCATCTCATTGACGATGCATTGGCGTTCCACCTCTGTTTTGTCCGCCATCCATGGAATCTCATCACATGGGGGCGCACGCAGAGGCAACCATAGGAAACAAGTTCCCAGGATCCACAATGGGGGAAAGACTAAAAGACAAAAGTCAACACCAAACACATCAGAAACCGTATGATACTCACGAAATCCAAATTTGAAGAAATACTCTGCTAGTGTCACAGGCTCAGGAGCCTTCAGCGAATATGTTGGAGGCATATCCTCAGCGTAGGCTGGAAGTAGGTCGGCGACGCTATCGTGCCTGTTTTCATGAGTATACGTCGTTGAGAGAGCATAGCCAAAGTCATCCAGTGGGCTACATTCTACTGGCACTGCATAGGGTCGCGTGCACATAGTATTAGTAGCCGCGGTAGGAAGGCCTAACGTCGGCTGGATCTCAAAGTCAAAGATGGTGGTGCTGGTTACGAAGACAGGCATTGTGGAAGAAATTTTGGTGATAGCGGGCGTTGACGAGGGCGGTTTGCGTGTGGCATTATAAACTTGGCCATTTATATATTCACACTGGCCTGACAGTGAGAACAGTGGATTGGTTCATGTCGACCAAGGTCGATAGTGTAAATCATTCCAGGCCATTGTTTCACTATTACTGTAAATAGAAAGTGATCGGTAAATTGCCAAATCAGGATATTTCTCCCATTCCGGCGGCGTTTAACCTTCTCTGATTGTAATTCATGGCTCTGGTCTTATTAGTGACTTTAAGAGATGCTGTTTGAAGGATAACATTTGGGAACATTCCTCCGCGAGGTCAAATAATGGACTGTCTCATAATCATTAATCTTGCTGCCACCCCATCAAGCTAACTCCTCAATGAACTCAGGCCCTGATCGTCACCGTTGATATGTCTGTCGCGAAACCGAGACAGAACCTGAGGAAAGACTAATGAAAAAAATATATTTGTCTCTAAAAATGCGATGTACAAAAGCTGAAAACTGTAAGCTGGTACAATGGTTGAAAACGGTAAACCGCCTCAGAAAACAAACCCACCCACTACCCCAAACCGCTCGACGACGTCAAATGTGCCAGGTTGTCAAAACAGCCACGACTGAACGGTGATAGCTGAGGAAGTGGCAGGGCTTGATCAGATTGATCCCATCAAGCGATCAAGGATTGATCATGATCCAACACACAAAACCCTTGTCACCTTTCCTCCAACACTGCCGCTACCCCAACCCCCGATGGATCACTACCATGTGTGTAAAAGGCTGGACGGACAACCCAGGCACCCAGGTGGCAGTGACCAGGGAAAAGAAGGACAAAGGGAGGCAGAAGGGCAGAAATAAAGAAGAAAGATTAGCCAATAAAAATCATGGAACAATGTTTAGTCATGATGCCAAGCACTGGTAGCATGACTTACCAAGTGTTTTGGGATGGCAAACATGACAAAATCAACACCAAATCATGCTAGAGCTCACTGCTGCCTCTGGTCAAGTGGGTGGCATCATTCCTAAAGGACAGACAAGCAGTGGTATGCTTTGATGGTATAAGAAGTGACATGAAGGCAGTAAGGAATGGTATATCACAGGGGTCACTAGTTTCACCAATCCTGTCAATCATATACAGCAGTGAAATACTAGAACTAATGGAAGAAAGACAGACATGAGGGCACCAGCAGAGGTGCACAATGCAAAAAGGGAACAATCCAACAGATGTGACACTTCACATGTACATTGACAATGGAATGATCAAGGTTTCATCAAATTCACTGGACACCAATGTCTGGATACTTAAAAGGGAGTTCATATCCACAAATGGGTAGCTAACCAGAGTCGGTCTGTGGACAGCACTAGAGAAAAGAAACTGATGCACTTCTCATGAAGACATGATCAGGGACACTCACCAACAATAGAACTCCCCATGCCAGATGGGACCATGACAATGATCAAAACAGCAGAAACAATAAGAATTCTGGGACTACATTTAGACAAAAAGCTCACATTCAATCAACATGTCCAGAAAGTCACACAGAAAGCAAGGAAGGCAGTAATGGATGCAAGAATCCTTGCAAACACAGTCTAAGGACTGGGACATATCCAACTCAGAACACTGTACAGAGCATGTGTTGTACCCATCATGACATATGCATCCCTAGTATAGTGGACCAGTAAGCAGACACACACCAGAAGACTAGAAAAGGTACAAAATGATGTACTTAGACACATGGCTGGTGCTACTTGGATGATGCTGGTCAAGGCCCTGGATGTGGAGATAGCAGTACCACCAATTGAGATTATGATGGAAATGGCAGTCAAAGAATATGCAAATAGACTGCACACAATCAAAATGCACTAACCCAGTTATAGAATGCTTACCAGAAAACTGGAGAGGAGGTAATGAAGGGAGGAATCCCCCCCCAATCTCACTTAGGAAAAAGATGCATGATAAAAAACTCACAAAACTCACACAGTTAGACAGGATAGAAAAGATGACATACAGGCCTGAGAAGGGAGAAACTGTTGACCCGTTTATATCACCCCCTTGACATAGAACTGCCAAGGACTATAAACACTGACTAACTATTACAGGTGCTCCTGCAAAGTGCCAAAAGGCTGAAAAAGCCCAAAAACACAATGAGAGGCTGATGGTAATGGAGTTGGACAACATGCAGGTAATTGTCTACTCAGATGGATCAATAAAAGAAGACGACACAGAAGAAAATGCAAAGATTGCAGGATTGAGCATAGTTGGGTACCACTGGGAACACAAAGTGTTCTCAGATATGGAAGGGCTAGGACACAATGCATAGGTATACAATGCAGAACTTGTCAGGATAGCACAAGCACTGCTACCAAGTATGTGAAGGACAATAGACAGGTAAGACACATATGCATATTCACTGATAATACAGCTGCAGTCACATTAGCATACAAACTCAAACTGAAACCATAACAACTGCAAATGATGAGGGTGACACCATGTTGGTATCTTTCTGGAGGAGAGGGAGGACAAGACAGTAGATATAAGATGGTGCCTGGGACATGAAAAGGTAAAGGGAGATGAACATGCCAATGAGAAAGCCAAGGAAGGAGCAGAGCTGTGGGCACAGGCCCACACCACACTGGCAAATGCAAAGAAAAAATCATAGGAAAGGGCACTAAAGAAGTGGAGAAATGAGTAGCAGAGGACACCTCTGATGGGTGGCTTCACTATAGCCAACAGGTTGCACCCAAGGTGGAAACTGAGGAAATACATAACCAACACCCCAAGGGAAGTATTAGAACACTAACACAGTACTGCATGAAACACATTCATAGAGGAATACTATGCTAAATTCATACCTGGAGAAGGAACAAGCTGCCTATGTGGGAAACAATACCAAACATGAGAGCATATATTCATGCTTGAGATATGAAATGTACAGGTACATACTGCAAGAGGCTAGTGAACAGTTCAACTTAGGAATTCTACTGGGCACAAATGACAGGCTGAAGGCAACCACAAAGTACCTGGAGAAATCTAGGGCCTTCACAAAAACAGGAGTGAAACAGCAACAAAAGAAGACACCAATAGAGCAAGACCACAAAAACAATGAAGATGAAGAAGCATGGTGGAGGAGGATGGAGAGGGAGAGGAAAGTCATGTACAGACTAGTAGAGAATGAATGAGAGAAAGGAGAAAAAGACAGAATATGACACAAAATAACTGGAAAGTAACCTATGGCAAAAAAGTGAGGAAACATGCACCACAGGAGGGAGAGAAGACATGTGACATATCCACAAAGAACAAAAAGGATTCCAGAATACAAAAACATCCACCCACCCTCACAAGAAGCAACCCCACTCCTAGCACCCCACCCAGACCCTACCACTCATTTGTGATATGACCATGCCAAGACACACACCATGTAACACTCTGTGAGGAAAGTTCTAATACAAAACATTAAAGTACATGCATACTATCAAAAAGCCACCAAGATACACATTGGGTGTAGAATACATCTATACTTTACTCCTGCCTCTTTGCCCTGAACTGTGGCTTGCTTGTGATAAAAATAAAATTCATTCATTCATTCATACTGGAACTTGTATGGTTCATGCATGTAGAATAAGTATAAAAGAGAGAAGAAAGTGGGGACTCAAGCCAAGCAATGGTATTGCCACAGCTTGGGGTCCCTAGGGAGTGGACTCTTTAGGCCTAGAAGCACTACATAGTCTTCGGGATAAATAGTATTTATACTTTTTGAGCCCTTTTGAGTATGCTTTTAAGCAACTCGAATTAAATCAATAAAACTAAAACTTTACACTATGTTTAAGTGTGCGCTGCATGTAACTCAAGTCCACATAACTAGTGAATTGGAAGTTTTGTAATTTGTAGCCCAACCGTGGTTCTATTCAGGTGAAATGAACTCAGTACAAAATAAAACATTCCATTTTGCATTGTCTGGATAGAGCCCACTGCGAGGGGCTTTTGTTGCACAAAACA
>JAGGAT010000091.1:0-81732 GCA_017657195.1 Termitomyces sp. T70a | reverse complement strand
GGTGGGAGCGGCACGTGCCGGTAGGGGTCGTGATGCGTCACGTGACCGAGACACGTCGAGTTTGGAGGTAGTGGGATGCTCCTCGTGGGGAGGAGAGCCTGCGAGCTGGTGATGTCCGTGACTTCCCGTGGAGCAGGCGGCAAGGCTACTGTTACGTGAGTAGTTTTGCCGTTGCCTGTAGGTGTTGTAGTTGGCTGCGAGGGTGCGTCGGTGCTGCGAAGGGGACTTGCTTGTAGGGGGCTGCTGGAGTCTTGCCGCCTTGGGTCAGTATTAGTGCGTTAAAGGCTTAAAATGTGTGGGGCTAAACCAGGGGCTCATCACTGGTTTTTCTTATCTCACCTCCACACACCTCCCGTACCACCTCTCTCACTTCTGGACTTTGCCCAGAACTCCAACACCCTCTCGCTCATTCCTTGGTACTCTGCACACCTCCGGAGCACCTTCCACCCATCCGGACTTCCTCCAGAACCCCTGCTCTCTGTCTGGGACTACTCCCTCAGACGTCGAGTCCACCTAGTAAGGACCCGCTTACAGTTGGAAGCCCCCATAGTCAGCGGAACCTGACAGCACTCCAGCACGCCACCCATCAATCCCCCATCAACCCTGGTGCCCAGCTCCTACTGAGCCACCCTGAACAACCCACCTACCTGGCCAACCAACTCCGACTACCCACTAATCACTTGGCTTCCCACACAATCATCCCCAAACGTCCCGCACAATCACCCCTGGCGCCATTCAACACCTCAGGCACACAGCCCCGCATACTGGCTCCGATCGACACCTCAGGACTGAACCTCCCCGAACCGACTCCAGACCTCCCTATTTAAACTCATAGGTAGTGATCGTTACGGTAGTCTTGATATTACCTTTGCCGTTACTTTGTCATACCTCCGTTTTGTATGAGCTTGTCTGTCTAACTTGTTTGCCAATCTATATCTTCTTTTCTCTCCAAGTCTCCCAGTTTTTCTAAGTCTCTTTCTCTCTCTTTGCCTCAGTCTCCCGGACTTCATCTCAGTCTTCCGATTCTTCCTATCTCACCTCCGCACACCTCCCTTACCACCTCTCTTGTTTTTGGACTTCGCCCAGAACCCTGACATCCTCTCGCTCATTCCCCGGTACTCCGCGCACCCCCGGAGCACCTCCCACCCATCCGGACTTCCTCTGGAACTCCTGCTCTCTGTCCGGGACTACTCCCTCAGATGTTGAGTCCGCCTAGTAAGGACCCGCTTACAGTTGGAAGCCTCCGTAGTCAGCAGAACCTGACAGTATTGGAAGCTCTGAGATGGATTCTGGGGCATGAGATGGCAAAAGAGTAAGTCCTGGAGTTAAAGAACTTGCTCCAGAGTTGAGCTGAGGTTGGGGCATCAAGTTGATGAAGGGGTTCTGGTGAGGAGACAAAATTAAGTTAATAGAGTGTAGTGTGTGCCAGTTAATGGTGTGCATGCTGAAATAAAAGACCAAGGCTGATATGCAGTGGACATATAACCCACGCATGCCACCAGAGTGGAATGAGGTGGTAGCCTCAATGGTGGCACACAAGTGGGGTGGGTCGTGTCGACCCACTAGAGAGGTGTATTGTCAACCTGCAGCTGACAAGATATCAGAACCATTGCAAATACTATTTAATGGAAGATTGCTAAAAGCGAAAAGTGTACAGTGGTTGATGGAGTTGATGGTATCAGAACCTCCATTGAGGCTGAGGACGGAAAACACTGGAAAAGCACAGTTGCATGCTCTGAGAGAACGGTTCAAGTGTCAAGGCCCTCCCCCCTGCCACCCCCAAACCCCTCAACAACCCCAGACCATCACGCATTCCCCTGAACCATTACGCATCACTCTGGGGAATCACAGGAACCCCCTGGCCCATCAGCGATCACCACACCCCCACATGGGCCATTTAGCCATCACGCATCATGCTACTTGCCAAACATTCATACCGCCACTGATCGCATGATCCTATCATGTGATCTCTCCAATATAGCTGCCCTCCATCCTGCCACCACCCATAGAATTCCGGAACCTGCCCCAGAGCTCTTCTGAGACCACACACCTTCTACCCATAGTATATAAGGACCATAGGTAGCTTCCATGTACCTTAGTCTTGATATTACCAATAACTATCTGTGTTGCTTGACTTTTGTTTGAAATTTCTTTGTGCTTGCTTTTGTCTTCTTCGTGCTTGTCTTGGTTACCATTCTAGCATGCACATTATCGACTGGCATGCACTCCACTTACTTACAATTGCTCCTGTCTCATCTCTGGGATTCCCCCATTGACTTGACTACTCACCCAACCCTGGAGTAAGCCCATCACCCCTGGGATTCACTCCATGCCTGTTTCAAGCCCTGGAACCTGCCCCGGAGCTCTCCACCCTGCGCTTACATAGTTCGGCACTTGCTTGCGCCTTGTAAAGTCATTGCTTGCTAGGAAAGGCCCCCGGGTCAGCGGAACCTGACATCAAGCTTACAGCTCAACTGCACCAGAAGCGCATGAACAAAATGAAGATGAAGACTCAAGGTCTGTCAGACAATGACATTCTGCAATTGCACCAGGCATGGCAGCATGAATTTGTGGACATCATTAATGAGACAAAGGAGGAGCTTCTCCCTTGGAGGAAAGTGAACCATGAGATTAATCTCATAGATGAGAACAAGCAGTACAAGTATCACTTGCCTCGCTGTCTACGAGCATTACAGGAGCAGCTTCATAAAAAAATGAATTGGTATATCAATGCTAAGTTGTGGGAACCACAGACTACAATGCAAGCTGCACCTTTGTTGTATATTCCCAAAAAAGATGGGATGCTTTGGACTGCGCTGGATATGTGGCAGCATAATGATAATACTATTAAGGATGTGACCCCACTTTTAAACTAGGAAGTTATTCATGGAGATGTTGCAAAAGCCAGATACAGGTCAAAAATTGACCTGACAGACACTTATGAACAAGTATGCATTTGCATTGAAGACATTCCAAAGACGGTGTTTGCATTCCTCATGGAGACATTCATGAGCAATGTTATGCAAATTAGCAATTGTAACACGCCTGCTACATTTCAGAGGTTGATGACCTTGATTTTCTGAGATATTATTGGAAAGTTTATGCATGTCTATCTAGACAATATTTTTATATTTTTGGACTCCATAGAGGAGCATAAGCAGCACTTATGTGTCGTCTTTGAATGACTGCGAGGAGCAAGCTTATATTTGAAGTGGAAAAAGTGCGAGTTATATGCACCCAGTATCGACTGTTTAGGGCATGTTATAGATGTGCAGGGTATACACTCCAATTCTGATTTAACTACCTGTGGGTAGTAATATGTTGCATAACTAGTATAATCCACCTTATACCAGTCATTACAACAATGACAGCTTTGGAATTATCATGAATTTATCTCAGGGAAATAGTATGATTGCATGGCCTGCCTAGCTTGATCATGAGTGATCAAGATTCCAAGTTTACTTCCAAACAGTAAAAGGAGCTGCATAAACTACTGGGAGCAAAATTGCTCATGTCAACGTCATTTCATCCACAAACAGATGGCCAGACAGAATGTGCAAATTGTAACATTGCACAGATTTTTCAAGTGTTTGTATGCCCTGATCAAAGAGACTGGGTTGATCATATTCCTATGGTCAAGTTTGCAATTAATGTGAGCATGTCAGAGACTACAGGGTATGCACCCTTCAAACTCAACAGTGGCTACATGCCATCTATGATAAAAGAACTTCGTAGTGATGAAGTTATTCACAAAGGAATCAAGGATTTTGTGCAGACAGCACTCACTAACCTTGCTAATGCACATAATGCAATTATAGAGGCTCACATCTTTTGGATGTGGCAAGCAAATAGGTGTTGCAGTAGCAAGCCAGATATTGCTAAAGAAAGCCTGGTGTACTTGTTGACCAAGAACCTGAATATGCCTAAAAGCAGAGTGAGTAAACTATGTCCCAAATAGGTGGGACCGTACAGGGTGCTGGAGGCTGAACCAAGTACATCAAATTATGTACTTGAGTTGCCCACTGCACTACAGGCACAACAAATAGTGCCTAAGTTCCATGTGTCTTTACTATGACCATATGTAGAGAGCAATGATGTGCTATTTCCCAATCACGCAATGCCAGGACCATATGACTTTGGCACAGCCAACAACCAAGAATGGTTTGTGGATGACCTCCTGGGTCATCAGTGGAATGAACAAGAACACCTCTAATTTGAGGTGTGGTGGAGTCTTAGAGACACTACATGGGAACCCCTGGCAAGCTGCAAGAATCTTGCAGCACTGGACAGATATCTGGTGTTGCAAGGTGTGAAATGTCCCCAGCAGTTAGCACAACGCAGTGGTAGCACGTGATAAGGTGGTGGCTGCATCCAGCAGAGTTGCTGGACTTTGTGGATGTTTGGCCACCAGCGGAGTTAGAAGAATTTCATTCTCCCAGCACTTCAACAGACGACACATCAGTGTCAAGATACATAGTAGAAAAATGGCCTATCAGGGCCCTAGTCAGCATGGACAGAGCTAAAAAGCTCTGGTGTAGGGGGAGGCTCTATACAGAGTCTCCCACAGCAGCACTTAGTGCAGCTGCAAGGCCAACAAAATCGACTGGACTATGGACAACAATGTCTGTATGTCGAGAATGTGTCATACCTGGGGCATGAGGAGCTGCCCCCTTACCAGATGCCCTATTACTCAGGGAGCTTGGGTGAAGGGGCTGCCTATGGGCTGCAGACAGAATATATAGAGGTAGACAATGAGGGGCACTATGGGTGCCCAGTCCAACAACACATGTACATGAGTGTGGTGGTGCAATTAGTGCTGCCACCAAGACTGGCTAGACAGGAGCATGCACCAGATGCACAGTCAGTGAACGAGGCGCTGTTGCAGCACCTGGAGCGAGCAGGACAGCCTGTTCCTGCAATGGCAGCTTTTCTACAGAATAGCTTAGCCGTCATTGTTGTTGAGGGGCTTTTCAATCAAATTGAGATGATGAAGAGGCAGTGCATAACAGCACTAGAGCATATCAAGCATGCAGGAAAACATAAAGCACCTGCATATGAGGAACTAGTGGTGGAGCTCAAACAGGCTAGAGCACTGGTGAAGCAACCTCAGGAGTTTGTGTAGGCACCAGCACCCACTGTTATGTGACCCCCACCGCCACACATGCAACCACCAAGTTTATTGTTGACCTCAATGCCAGTATGCTTGGACCCAGTCATGTCTTGTCATATTCAAGAGCCAGATATTCTGGCAGTAGTAGAAAATCTCTTGGCCAAACTGTCACTAGAGCCACGCAACGAGATTATGGCCAACACTCCAGCAATGCAGCAGGGGTGGAGAATCAAGGTGCTTCATGCGCCTGTAGTGAGTAGTCAGGCTAGACTGAGCAGCCAGGGAGAGGCGTGCCTAGCACCTGAAATCTCTGAGTTAAAAGGTCAGCCTGTTGCAGTGGAGAGTTGTGGGCTCTCTGCATCTTTACATGCCCTGGATGTTCTGGAGCCAACTAAACATTGTCGAGGCCAAAAGCCTCCTCTTGATTTGTCTAAGCTAGATGTCATGGATTTTCTCAACAATGTACCTGCATAAGCAGGTCCAGCTCAACTCTTGTTTATGCATGCTGTATTGATACCAGCGCCTTCTCTCCAGTTCACAGTGGTCATATTGACTACAGACCCCAGGACACTAGAGCAGTATGATGAGTTGGTAGCAATCCAAGAGAAAACTGCGGCCACATCCAAGAGCAAGAGGAAGGCGGTGGCTATGATTGAAGATGAGAGTGACTATGGGCAGCCCTTGTTAAAGGATGAACAGGAGTCGGAGGAGGGAGAGTCAGCCACACAGCGCTTTCAGCACATGCAACAAAATAAGAAACTTGCCACAAAGAAAGCAAACATAGCAAAGGCTGAGGCTGCCCAACAACATCAAGCAATAAATAATTTCTCTGGTCACATTTCCAATGGATTGGGAGTGAAAGTGTGGGGGCCGCTCGATGTTGAGCAGCTAAACTCATGCTTCCAAGGACTACTAGGTGATTGCATGTACTATTCTCCATATAGCAACACTGTTCATGTTGCGGCTGATGCCAATTGGGCAGCAGCCTTTGAGTTTGATTTATATCAGCAGGCAAAAGTGCCCACTACTATTATCTACAAATACACCCTGCATAGTCTACCGTGCACTCCATATGAGCTGGAATGGCTCTACAAGTACTATACCAATGAACATGTTCCTCATTGTGACCATATTGTTGCGTATATGTTGATTTCCAAGCTGCTGTCAGTTGCACAGCAGCTAGATGATAACCTGCATGATTGCACCATGCAGTTAATTTTATCTGATCCCATCTACTGGGATCTCAAGAATCCCATCTGAGGTCCAGAAGATATGGACCTCATTGAGCAAAGATATATCCCAACATGCTTTTTGCATGTGAAAGAGGATGGAACCTCGGTGCTGCGCATCATGCATGCACCAGACCTATTTTGTCCATTTGACCTGGAGCAGGTAGCACAATACATGCTAATATTTGGATGACTAGGGCTAGAAAACACCTGGCAGGAGATTGCTTTTGACTTTGCATTTCATATGCACTGGCAAACTCTGTTTGGATTTGCATTGTGCTGAGCTCTCTGCACTAATAGCACAGCTAAATTGACAGTGGTGAGGAGGTTGGCACTAGATATGGCATGTCCCAGGATGTATTGTGAAGCAGTTGCCTAGTACACCGCTGCCTTCCTGGAGCGACTGTTGGTGGCCCAGTATGGGTCCCACCTCAATATTCGACAGGTACACATGCCCAATAACCAGGTATGCAACTTTTCTGACAACAACGCTCTATGTGTCTTATTACACAATTATATCCTGCTGAACTGGGTCAATCATGCCTATACCTATGGCATGGTCTACCTGGAACAGCAGTTCCACAGCCCAATGATGTCTTTGGACATCTTTAGAGAAGTTGATAATGAGCACATCAAGCACCTTTCTTGTTATGGTACTCCTCCCACCATCCCGCACTGGGATGGATGGAGAGAAATGATGGAGGACAATCACTATTGTTTTATGTTTAAGCACAACAAAGAGTGCTTAATGCCAGGTTCTCCTAAGGCTAAGGGCCTCTATTACTTCATTGGTATGGACCCCAACTGGGTCCATCTCTGAAAATGCATGGCAGCTCACAGTAAGCTGCCCTCGGTACCCACTGCAACTAACATCACACTAATGGAGCTATCAATGGTAGATGCCAAAGTTGTGTCAGGGCCTTTGACCCCACTGAGAACAAAATCAGCATTACAAGAGTCTGTGACTAACATCGCAATTGACAATGCAGCCATGACAATGGAATCGGAAGCAGTGCTAGACAAAAATGTGGGGTCATGAACCCTAGTTACCTGTAGGTAACCATGAGTTATTCTGACTCGGATCAAGCTACTAATGCATGATGATTCTAGATATCTAGACTAATTGTATATCATATTCTTGGCAGTCCTAATGGACCAATTTACATATATATCTTGCTAGATGGCATTGACGCCATTTCTTGATTCACTTTATATGTGCTTCAAGGCATCTAGTGACCACAGTAAGACCATTGGCCTGCTGGCCACTTTTGTATTCAGATTGAGTTGTACCGACTCAACATGGGTGCAATATAAATTATCGCCTATGACAGTGCATGATCATGCCTCATCTCTGCCTTATATGTTAGACCGACTCATCGGTTTTAAAGGGGGGTATGTAACCAGATCATTTCATTATAATGACCTTGTTTGTTAATTGTCATGCAGGCAACACTACTTACATCAATATTGTATTACATAAGACAATATTTTGTATTTCACAATGTATCTAGTCAATACCGATATTGCGGTCTGATTCAACTACTGCATGATTTACACAAGATTGTTCTATCTGTAGCCAACAGCTACACTGTGAGACATGTCAATGAATCAAACCAAGACAACGGAAGCTGTATGGTCCCCTACAGCTATTGGAAATACCCAGCGGCCCATGGCAACACGTTACTATGGACTACATCAGCCCCCTGCTGATGTCACAAGGCTACGACGCAATTCAGGTGGTGTGTGATAAGGTGACAAAGAGGGCACACTTCCTAGGTGCCCACTCAACAGATGATGTGGTGGTGATGTGCAATGTGTTCATGGAAAGGGTGTGGTCATTGCACGGCACACCGAAAAAAGTGGTTTCCAACAGAGGCCCACAGTTTGTCGCACGTTATGTCAAATGGATGTGGGAAAGACTGGGCATCAAACAGGTGCTGTCAACAGCCCACCACCCGCAAATGGACGGTCAGACGGAGCACACAAATCAAGAGTTGGAGATGTACCTACAGGCATTCGTTGACTATTACCAGGATGACCGGATGGACTGGCTCCCGTTTGCTGAGTTCGCGTAAAATAATCATGTCAATTCAGCGATTGGTATGTCGCCTTTCTATGCGGAGTACGCGTACAATCCAACCTTCTCCATCGACCCTGTAAGCTCACAGTCCGTACCAAAAGCCAATGAACGCCTCGACCGCATACACGAGGTACAGGCTGAATTGAGGGGGCTGCTGGAGCTGGCAGCAGAGAGGATGAAGCGTTTTCACGACGCCTGGGTAGAGGAGGCCCCAGACTATGCAATTGGAGACCGAGTCTACCTCGAACGGGTGGACTTACGCTCGGATAGGCCAAGCCGAAAGCTCGACTTCAAACACTTCGGCCCGTTCAAGGTGGCGCAGAAGATTTCGTCGACGGCCTACAGGCTGGAGCTGCCGGACGGGTGGTCGATTCATGACGTCTTCCACGTCTCTTGCTTGGTCCCAGCGTGGGTAGACACGATACCAGGACGTCAACAGGAGCCACCCCCGCCAGTGCAAATGGACACAGGGGATGAGGTCGAGATCGAACGCATTCTGAGGGAGCGGAAGACTAGGGGTGGGGTGACGGATTTTTTAGTTCGGTGGAAGGGGTATGATGAAAGCGAAGACGAGTGGTTAAAGGAATACGACATGCCGCACGCCCTCGACGCGATACAAGAGTTCAGGGAGAACGAGAAGACCCGCGGGAGACGGCGCAAGGGCAGGGGGACCTGAGGACTTACACCGAGGTTTCTTTTTCTTTTTTTTTCTACTTCTTTCTTTCCTTCTTACCATACATTTACTCTCGAATTCCGGGCTCAGGCCTTACAGGAAGGGGGCGGGTGTCACGATACGCACGTGACCACGAGCCACAGTAGTCAGTCGCATAGGTCGCTATGTTTTCTTTAGTTCTATTCGTCTCGTAAACAGGTATGTACAACATACCATGTATACTTATTTACCAATAAATCTCGTAAACAGTCTCGTTGTGGCGCCGCTTTGCGAACCGCGAACAACAGCCTAACAGTCAGGTTCCACCTAGATCTAATCGTCTACGTACTTGCCCTGTCGTATGTACTAGTCTCTATTCTATCCTTTGCGCCCGGAATGTGGGCTGAAGACCGTATTATGCCCTTGCGGGCTTGTGTACTGTAAATTAGTATGTTGTTAGTATGCGATGGTCCATCTCCTGCCCCGCTCATCTCTTCCTCCCTTTTGTCTTCCTCTTCCCTCCCTTCGGCGTCGCTGTCATCGCGTCTTCGGGATTGTTAGGTCTCTGTAAGTCCTATTGAATCGACGCGTGTCGTTGATGTATTGGAATAGGGCTGTCATAAATAAGATAACTTTGGCGTGTAATTCATGTGTAGAATTACTTTTTTATCCTTGGGACGTCATATTATAGCATGTTGATATGAATTGACTCTCTATATAACAATCGTATGGATGGCAAACTCATTCAGGAATAAGTAGCTTATGATTCTTTATTGGTACCATGCTCAGTACCCCATCTCGCACAATGCACAACCTCGCACCTATGCTCTCTCCCACCCTTGTTTGTTACCCTGTATAGCTTATTCTTATTGTAGCTTTATGTTTAACTATAAATGAATCAATTGAAGTATAAAGCAACGACAAAAGACCGTAGATTGTAAGACCAGAGAACAAGGACAACTTGTTAAAAAGAACAAAAGTTAAACCACAACTAAAGTTTATCCTTCGATTCACAATAACCACTTGAACAAAGGCCCGCCTTTCTATTCTCTATCACGGTCCTAGAGGGCAGATTCGTTATATATCTCGTGTCATGTAGCGCATTTATCACAACAGCACATTCCAACCCCACCGATGCGACCATTCTCCAAGCTCCGCGAGAAGCTTCCCAAGTTCTCTCAAATCACCAAAACAATCCTCAAAGACAAAAACCATCGCCCAAAGGGGAGAGGATGGGAAATCCTCCCAGATGAATCGGCTCAGTGTCTTATGCAATCGCTAGAAGACGGAACGTGCTGTAGTTACGACGTACTAGACAATACTAGGAATGCTGGAACTATCGGAGCCTCGACGGATTCACTCAACATATTTCTTAACCCCTCGCGCCGCGTTAAGTTGGATCCAGGCGAGCCCAAGCCGTTGGCAGAAAACCGCAGCAGAGAGAACGACAATTGCTTGGACAAGATAGCCGGTATAGAGTCAAGTCTTATTGTTCCACATCAAGAGTGTGTCCCAAGTGATGGCGCACCATCAGTAGCGCATCCATCTCCGAAAAGCCTGATTTCTGATGTGCCCACGCTAATTCACCCTTTTGATATACCTTTCACTCGGACACCAAGGCCCGAGGTTCACGACGTCGACCCTGGCTCGCCCGATCCCGTGCAAGAAGATGGGGACACTATAGGATCTGCCGAGCTTTTGAAAACCTCATCCAAGTCTTCGTCTTTATCATTCATCGACAGTAGTTTCGCGGACTACGCAAAAGTTCTCCAAAATGTCCATTCACGTTTGGTATTTCCATCATCAGCCACTTACCTTAGCACGTGGATCGAGGAAGTATTGACAGAGTATAAAGCCAATCCTAACCACGATACATCTTTTCGTCGGTGGGTACACAGACAACGCATCGTCGAGTGGCGTCGGTATCGAGTTCGCCACACATTTGTTGCCCCTGAGTACCGAGGAGAATATCTCGTAGTAAAGGTCCAGGATGCGACGAATTCAGAAACACGCTTCTTGTATCTCGATCGATTGATCCAGCCAAAGGACGAACACTTCTGGAAAAGGCGCGATAACATGAAGGACTGGCTCATGCGTGTCGAAACTGAAGGTTTTTTTGATATGAAGCTTGATCCTCGTGTCACTGTCATCTGGGACCGAAAAGGACCACCAGAGAGTCGCGATCTTCGTCTTATCTTTGGACTATGGACACCTTGCGACCGCATTATAATGCTCGAAGATTGGCCACACAACGACGTCAAGCGAGAAGGGCATGTTTTTGAGCCAAATGATGAACCCGACCTGTTGGACTTGTTCATTGCTGCCAGAGCGGTCCACCTTGACGCGAACTTCAGTATGTTCCGCAGACAAGATCATTGGTTCACAAAATTGTTGTCGCGTGTTCTTAACCAAAAGTGGGACAAGTACGACGTGCTTTCGGTCGCGGATAAGGACAAGTTCGACCGCAAATCCCGCTTGCAGAAAGGTAAGTGGGATAAAATGCCTGTTTCGTATCTACGGCACCACGAAGTCCTCAAACTTCGAGAACATTGCAACCAAATGAGGAAATCAATCTTTGTGGTTAGTAGCATCCTAAGGTCATACGGTCTCACCTGATTTGTGGTTTGGCACGCAGACACCAGAACTCGAACATGAAAAAGTTCTAGACGTGCAAGATAGGTCACTCACAACGTCTGAAGAAAGGGTCAACAACAAGGGAGTCAATATTCAGAGTAACTCTGTTCAGAATGACACGACGAATCGTTCAAGATTGAGAAAACTGTGGAAATTCAAGAAGCCTTGGTGAAGGCAGTTTGGAAAGGAAGGAGATGTTGAAACTAAGGGTTATCACACTCGCAAAGGCGATAATGTATCAGACTTACGATTATAATGAAGACGATGAATTGTCCAACTGAAATAGTTACGGGGGCACGTAGCGCGGCGTTGTTCAATGTGGTCAGCCTGCACTATCAGACAGCAGGCATTGATCATGGAGTAGACAGAATTTTCGATAAATCTTATACGAAAGACAGCACCAAGTACGCAAGCTGGGTGAGCGAACTCAGGCACTAATAACCTTCACTTAATAAGACAGTTCTTTGTCAACATGTCTGCATTAGTCGTATACTGACAATTTACCTTTATGGCCGTTACGTGGCTCTATACATACGAAAGGTTAAAGGCAATCACACCGAAAGGCTGACATCGATGTCAATAAATGGAGAACAACGTCCTAAATAGAAAACGTGTACCTTGAGATGTCACCTTCACAAAAGACAGACCGGCAACACGCGGCAGCAAGTTGCGACAAGGATGATGGGTTAGTCAAGTACGACGGGATCTCAGAAGACTGACATATATTCGCCACTCTTTTGATGAATTATGTTCGTTCTTGGGTACCTATTGGATGTGAAAGGTCAAAACAACATATATCTTTCAACTTTTCAGACAACAACAGTGCCAGCCGATTTGTTGATGCTTGACAAACAAATTCTGCCATCCTTTTCTGGTTGTACGGCATTAGAAGGATCAAACTTCAGGTGGGTCAGTTGTAGAATGAAGGATATTCATAACGTGACATCGCCCTTACCCAGATCCATGGGTACATGTACATAAAGTATGCCCTTCATTGCAAAGGGCAGGCGCACAGCGAACATAACACGCCCGAAAGATAGAAGATTGAGCAAAGCTGAAAGCTCCAACTGAGATAGCCGGTGTACGTTAAGGACAGGATCCGAGCATTTGTGTTTATATGATCCCCGGTACCTAAAAGTACATACTTGGTCATAAGAGCTTGAATAAACTCAAGATAGATCACAGGAAAAACCGAGAACGAGTTAACAGTGCTGTTTAGGGGTTAAGTGCGCAGTGGATGACTGTTTTGCTCCATAGCTCGTGCCGAATTGTGCGGTGTATTGACCTCCGACACGCAGGAATTGTATTGATTTAAAATAGGGTGGCAGAACCCTATCGTAATCGACTCTGCATTGTAGAACTTTCCGAAGCAGAATGAAACCGATTACACAACGTTGCAGAACAGTGTTAGATCGAGGATACAGCCGAGCTCGGACTAATGGACCAATCTATAGTCCCAGCGAATTCTCAGTCTTTGAAGTTTGAAACCTGGCATTATGTGGGCTACGGGAAACAGATAACTGAATGGCTTGTATCTGTGTTCGATCGATGATGGGCATCGTGAAGAGGCTAGATATCATCTCGTACATGAGTTTCCCTTAAGTAGCGGCGCATCACCTTAACACGAAAGCAGCCTGTTTCCGTCACGATCGATACGATGCCAGGCGAAAAGGGTGCTCAGAACTAAGAAGGATAGCGTCCCATTTACCGCCGCCTTTCCGTCGGCATATGAGGAGGTTCGACTTCGGGAGGAGCACCATCGTAAGGATATTGTGCGCCATACTTCGGCGCGAACGAGTTCTGCAGGAAGACGATATCACTGTACACGTAGGAACGATCCACATGTTATGATTCCGACGAGAGATCGTTAGCAAGTGTGAAGACTATCCTTCAAATATTGGTCGGTAGCCTATTCTGCGATGCGGAGAAGCGATGTGCATATCTCAACGCTATGGTTCCAGATGAAAGATCGTTAACGAGCAAGAAGATGGTCTTTCAAATCTAGGTTGTAGCATTCCAGCGACGCTGAGATAGGCTCAACGTTTCATTGAAGGTAGCGAACGATAAAGAAACCAGCTCAGCCAAGTCTGCTTGAGGAATGTTGATCTTGAAATGGCGCCATTGCGGAAAATGATATCGACGGCACAATCAAAGTAGCAAAGACACTATAAGCTTTGAGTTTTTAGGCATAGGATGCGTGGAAGGGGGACGATAGAGGGTGAAGGGCGAAAGAAAGTCCAAAATTGACAGGGAAGGATGTCCTATTGTCAACCGAGCTTCAGGTGCCCTTGCGCGTGATCACATTGCCGAATCCTGTAGCTTCGCTTGAGTTTACTTAGAATTACTTACGATAATACAATCGTCCAACAATGAAAACGTTGTTACTGTGCAAGTACGGGGCGCGCGTTCAGCTATCGGATGGAAGTGCCGATAGAGAGCAGATGGAATCACCAGAACGATTTAAAGCTGAGTAGGTAACCACCTGGGGGTATTTTACGTCAGCGAATAGTAAGTAAGAAACTGTGGCAATATCATTCGAAGACTCTGTACACATGGATGGCGCTACCCGGACAGGATAAACCTTGTCCGTACCGAGTTTATCGGGAGGGAGAGCAGCACAGAAGAGGCATTCTCCCCTAGTCGAGCGATGTGCTGGTACAGGGTTCGGTTTCACGAATCAAGTAATATGACTTCGCAAAGAAGAAACGTGGAGCCTACGGGAAGAACGACCAGGATGCACGGGTGCTGAACGGTTGCAGAACAGGTTTGAGGGATGGCAGGTCGAAGCCTGAAGGACGTTCAGCATGGTGGCATCGCCGCTCCGGAGATCTCAATTCCGTCGGGAACTAGTCCGCTCAACCTTCGTAAATTGATAATGCTGCCAATCACCACGCTACACAATCACAATGCACGAGAAGAACATTCTGGACTGACGAGGCGATTGGAATTCATCGAGACCCTCATGATATCACGGTGATGGCAGGCGTTTTTTGGCCGCCCGGGTGCTATGCAATGCTGTGACGGCACACATGTCCGTGAAACATTGATATTCGCTGTGCATACTTACGCAAGAATCGTGATCGAAGAGGATGGATGTTCGTAGCCGTGTAAGCTGATTTTTTAGCCGCAGGACTTGGCAAATCCCTTGAAATTGGCTACAATCGATTGAGAGCAAATCGAATTGTGAAAAGACTGTAGGCTCCGGACCGGGAGCAACTTTGGGGTCTGCACGAGCACTAAAGTTAACGAAAGAGCGGAATCAAAGTCCGCGTCCATCGAGGAAGAACTAAAGCGCCGCATGAGTCAATGTTTGGCATCAAGAAGATCTGAACTCTGAAGCAGGGCCATAGCCGGAGACACACCTTCCCCGAGTTGTCTGCATTGTGACGTGTGTCGCCGAGTGAAGGCAGTTCCGAGTTGGAGCCGGCCGTGGCTACCTGTATATAAGCCTCAGACATGCACCAACTTTTCTCCAGTCCAGTCAACCCACCGACTCTCATCCATTCTACTTTCAACGAACATGATGTTTTCTTTTGCCACGACCTTCATCCTCGCCGTCTTCTCCCTCTTCACATTGGTTGCGTCCGCTCCCATTGACACTCGGGATGTCTATGTACCCCCTGTTTTGTATCCCCATGCCGGGACCGTCTGGGAAGCGGGATCCACCCATAATGTTACCTGGTACGGACAAAGGCGAACTGCATCCCGACCGAAGACTGATATATTCTGCTTAGGGATACTTCCAACCCCCCAAAGCAGATAACGAACAAAGGGGGAATGATCGTTCTTGCAAAGGGCAATCGTTTGATTGGTCTCGGTAAGGAAATAAACATTTTTTGAATATCGCACAACTGATTACAATGTCATATCAGAGACACCACTGGCCAAGGGCTTCGACATCCTTAATGGGAGACAGGAAGTGACCATTCCCGCTGACATCGCGCCAGGTGATGACTACTCCGTTGTTCGTGAGTGTCTCCATCTTGCGCGTCCCTGTACAGTCAACTGACATTTATACTTGACAGTATTCGGAGACTCTGGCAACAACAGCCCGAAATTCACTATTTCGGCGCCATGAAGATTCATCCACGCCTTAGCCACGCCACTACGATCCTGAACATTGTTCCATCACCTGTACATGATAACCACGATTACGATACTGATATGCACATAATCACGGACTTCACATCACAAAAATGGACTCTGAACGGACAATGGACACTTTGTAACATTACGCAAAACCTTCAGCGTCACCTCGTTCGCTTTTGAACTGTATTAATAGTACCTTATCTCAATATAATCGTTATTATAGGCTCGCGCCCACTGCCAGATATGTGTCATTCCATGTGTGAATTCGAACATCTGTTGGAAGTATGGATGTTGAAAAGAAGAGGTCAGGAATGCCATCAAATGTCAGGATCATGTGACGCGTTCAGCCGACACTATAAAGCTCTGACCATGCAGTTTGACCGATTCTTGTGGCCATTCCCGCCTACTACTGTCACAAGTCCACGTCCACGTCTCTTTAACAAGGACAAATGGCCTCCACTATGCTACCCCTCACGGTACTATGCATCTCCTACTTCTTTTCTTACGTTCATGCTGGCCCCTTGATGATGCGTGATGTATTTTCGCCTCATATCACGAGTCCTAATGAGACCACGGTATGGCCTGTTGGAACACAGCAAATTGTTACTTGGTGCGTATTCCGACTGTTAAAGCAGGAAAAGAGTGGCTGAGGTATCTGCATATTTCAAGGGAGACCGACAATATCCCTCCCGACTCTCAACTCACAGACCCGAATGGAAAAGTTGTATTGGGTCACCTTGGTCCAACGGGTGGTCTAAATCTTGACCTCGGTGAGTCTTACTCTGTTTTCCGAAAAATGAAATTTAATATGTCATTTGCCAGATCATCCTCTTGCTGAGAATTTCAAGCTCCGGGTCGGTCATGTTCAAATCACGGTCCCATCCGTTCCGCCTCGGGATGACTATATTATCGTCCGTGAGTGATTTGCGCGATTGAATTGTTATTGTTCTTGATGTTTCCGCCAGTTTTCGGAGACTCCGGTAACACAAGCCCGACATTCGCCATTACACGTATCACGGATGGATCCAATTCGACCACGTCAACGACTAAGCCCTCCATCACTACCCCTGCCAGCACTCCACATTTCTCGAGTGTGACCATGTCTATACCTACCTCCACGACCGAACCTGTTCCTTCTACAGGTACCACTACTCCAGATCGTGATTCGGCCGCAGGCACAACAACAAGTACACTTCCAATTTCGTCCCCGAGGCCGACTACATCCGCTATTTTCACACAAATTGCGCCAACTTCGTCACCGTCGTCGTCACCATTGTTGCCGTCGTCGCTGTCACTAGCACCAACGAGTTCCGGTGCCACAAGTGCTGCTGATAGTGCTAATACAAGCAACTCGGCATGGGCTTCTCGCCGCTTGAGCACATTGCAAACACCATTGTCTTCGATTGGTGTTCTTTCTCTTCTCGCGCTTCTTGTTTAAGAGAAGACATCTTGAACCTTTTTTTTCGCCATTCAGGGTGATCGAAGAACGCTCGATTGGGCACGTCTCACCTACAGCATTCACGGACAGTAGTGTACTATTACCACCAACCAACATTGTACATAGCTATTCCAAATGATCAACTATTAAACTTCGTAAATACTGAATTTGAAACGCAACTTTTAAGAGCACATCTCCCAATTTGCGAGTATATTTAAACTCCGCGACGAATTGAAAAAGAGTGGTGATGTTGCCTGCCAGCAGTGTATAGAGCAAATTGTTTAGGACCATTTCATGAGCACTGATCGAGGTGAACAGCAGCTGGTGAGACAAAGTCCTCTTAGAAAGTTAAGTATGCGAAAGATATAGTGGCAACTTGAGATTATTGGCCACTTGCTTGCCAGTGGCCTTCACTAATGCCAACTACAATCTGGGCAAAGATCGTCATCGATATAGATGTAATGGGTCGAGAGCTCACATGCACAGTTGGGGGACCCAAGTCATCACATCCTGAATAAGACTTATACGAGTATCCTCCTCCCCGTTCACACCGTGTACAGCTCCCCGTCAACTGAGATACAGACATTGTGGGTCCCTAGATATTTTACGACGATAATGCACCAACTTGACGTTACCTACCTAGATCAGCCCTCGTTTCAGTGCGAACATTACCTTGTTGCTTGCTTACCGAACAAACGAACAAATATGCAATTATTCATGCCGTGTGTTTTCATCCCGGTTGCAAACCGCATGTCACTCTATTGAATCAAACCACCCCCTGTAGAAACCCCGAGTGGACTTATGTCTAGCAGCGAGCAGACTGTTTGCCGTAAGGCGCTGTTGAACAGGGTCGTGCGATCGTGATCCAAGTGATCATGATTTTGTGCATTCCGTGTAACCTCTCGATTGTAGCGGAATGAGTTAACAGTGAGTTTAGTCACCCTTTCATCTTAGGCCAACATCGTGCAAGACGGATCGGTCATCGAGCATGACAGCCCTATACGCAATACCAAAAGTCACCCCAGAGATTAAGGATGAATTTGGTTAGATGGCTTGCAAAGGCAAAGAAAGGCTCATATATATATACCACGTTGTAGGTCAGGAGACACACAGAAATCAAGTTGAAGCAACCTAGGAGCTAGTATAGATCCGCCAGGGAGACTATATCTACAATTGGACCAACGAGCGAACATCCAGTAAAATTACAGTACTTCTGTGGGAAGTCACCAGGCAAGATTCTAAAACTCGTGAGGGGGCGTAAGGGCATCTAAGTATGCGAACGGGAGTCATAAAGGGAGGAATGGAAGAGTGTTGGGACGCCCAGTAGACTTTCAAAGCCTGCCCACCCGCTCCGCCGGTCTAGTATAGCTTATGCGAGGACCATATCATGATAGGAAGAATTTGTGTCGTAACGGCAATTTACAAATACAGAAAGGGAGTCTTCTAATCGTTGCTGTTGGCTGTCATTCGGGACGAGGATCTAATGGATTTAGCTTGAAGAATGTAGGCAAGACCATAGATAGGAAGGCCGAAAACGGCAGGATGGAATGTGATCCGATGGATGATGACAGTTGGAGAGAGAGGAGGATCTTATGGGGACCATCCTTTCGCCATGAAATGCCAAGAGACCGTGAGCTGACCAACACTAAGGTTGTCCAGTTTTTGGAATAGTGAGGGAGACATATCTGTGGAATCTCAATAAGGAGAAATTAGAGAAGAATTGCGTTTGAAGCTAACCGAGGTCAGAGTCTCCGCATGACTCGCAGCTGTCTCTCGTTTTGCCGTAAGCCTTCTTGCCATTCTTAGTGTTGACAATTTCAACCCACTGTCCGGCAAGGATCGGTAAAAACGAACAGGAGAATTAAAAGTCCCTTGGCACTCACTTGATTACAGTTGGCACCCCCGTTTGCGTCGTAGCGTGATTTGGCTATGGCTAAAATAGGATCGCTGTCTCTGTCTATATATCCACAGTTCCCTAACCCTTTGAATGAACAGAGAAGTCAATGTTTGGAACAAGCATTTTGAGGACAGAGGCATACCGACATGAAACCAGGTTCCCTAAAGATCACATACGAAGAAAGACGGTCAGTCCGACGGATTGTGCTGCGACTGCGAGCATGCTTACTCTGCCAACATGGGTAATACGTTTTTCGAGACTAACGACAGTGGAGTTGGCCAAAGGGTCTGTTATAGGCGCAGCGATCGTGACAAAGATCGACGCAAAGAGTGCAAAGAGCAACAACGAGATAGGATACATGGTCGAAGGGTAGTAGCACTAGATGTTCACGTTACGAGTTCGCGTTGGAGGCGTAACGGTGGGTGACTGCGGGGGGAAACTTGCGATGGCAAGTAATTTATCGGATCGTCGGGGTATTTATACGAGCAAGGCAATTATACAAAAGCGTATTAAGACCATAACTTCGGCCGTGCCAAGTATAAACGCAAACTTGACAACTTCATCATCCCGTATTCGGATAAAGCAAGAAGTTTCCATAGCGAGTGCAGTGATTTGGAAAGAAAAAGCGAAATGAGGGTCACAAAGCCATGCGGGCGTCCGCCCGTGTCTCGGAAGTATTTTGAAAGAGCGGCGGCCTCTTTCAAACTGACGCGGATGGTATGCATTCTTCAGCAAAGATTGATTCTGGACAGGCTTCGGACCCGCGGTGATCCCATGCAGTGAAAGCGTGTGTAAGCGGCATGGCGCGTTCATCGACGAGGCTGTGAAACAGGTCCGTAATTTTCCTATGTAGGTGGAATAATATGACTGACGGCTTGATTGGTCAGCAGGGATGAACAAAGGGCGCAAAAATTATCTCATCGTTGCTGCCAACACGGCGATTGCAAACTTGACGTTTGTGGTTAAAACCACGACGCTTTTTTCGCCATATTACTCTTTGAAGACTTAATTTGACCAAAACTCAGGTGTGTGCCTGAAGGCTTATTGGTATTCCCGCGAGGTTGGGTGGTGACATGGCATGGCAAGCATGAAAGGGGAGATAGTTTCTACAAGTACGCATACTCTGGTCATCTCCACTTCGGAACTTTTACCGCGTTTCAAGGCAAAGCCGTAAGAAAAAGCTCGATTACTGGGTTTCCATATGGATATTTCCTGCTCGACTTCGATATTTCCGACGTACATAACGTGTTTTTTTGACCCTGTTTCAAACAAATCAATGATGGTAAAGTGTCCATCTATCGATATCTGACTTTATCTGGGATCTATCGACTGATAATCCTTTTTCCAAAGAACAAATCTCGAATCCAAACATCTGGTATCGTAATATGATTACTAACCACAGCAGTCCCACATTCTTGATCACGAGAGGGAACACGCACTAACATGTATCCCTCCCACATCGCTATTCCAGAGATTTCAATCTACATTATACCTACATACGCTCGTATCTAAGTTGTCACTCGTATTAGCTTGGGTTTTCGGCCCCCCCTCTCTCGGGAGGGGAGACCGGCGCTCGAGAACTCTTCAGGACTCAAGAAATCCAATTTCTTCCCGCAACCTCACGGCCGTTCTTACTACGCCCTTTCCTCTCAACTAAGTTTCCTTTCCTCACTCCTATTCTTAAACTTCACAGTCCTCGCGTCCCACAGCAACGAATGAACTGTAAATTGTCGGAATCTCCTGTTCAATTTCAAAGTTCAGGGGAAAGTCGCCGATATAACGTCGCGAACTCCTATCAATTCCCAGCACAGTTCGAGGAATTACGACATGCGCACAGAAGAAAAAAAGTGAACCGAACGAACCGAACGAAGAATTGAGCACCCCCTGTTGGCTAAATCACCAAGTTACGCACCGATACCAACATTCATGGTATCCATGTTTGACAAAAACAATGCCGCGAGACAGTGGCGTATGCAAGCCTCGCGGTAGACGAAACACCTGAGTATCAACGGACGGAGATGCATTGTATGAACCTAGGGATGCCACATATTATAAGGTTTGATCGCGCCGCGTCCTCAGGCCTCAGGCCTCACCGGTCACCAAGTGGCATGTCTCTAATCCGACAAGGTTAGTATGCGCCATTCAATACTTATTATAATTCATCGGCATCCAATATACACAATCTCCTTTCGCTCTTTCGTGGTTCCCAAGTACAAGACAACAAGTTACGTAGATGTCGACTCAGAAGTCCATGATGCGTGTAGGGAAATTGTAACAAGTATCGAAAAGACGACGCGTGACGTAGTGCGGGTGTCTAATCTGCCTATGCTGCTCGCGCAGTGTGAGACGGAGTCGCCAGCCCCGCGCCTGCAGATATATATGCTACTGTAAAACAATGAGAGGTACTATATGAAAGAGGGGAGATGTGACGAGTCGAAAGGGTTACAGCGATCTAATCTTCGTCCGAATTAACCCCGGACAAAACCTCTTCACACTTGCCTGAATCAGCTTTTTGGCCAGTCAGCTGATTCTTTTTGAAAAAAAGGGTCAACTGAATGAACTGAACGAAGGATTGAGTCCCTATCGTAAGAGACATTCATACCTACTCGGGTACGTGTGCCCTGGTGCAAACTTTCTTTAATATACACTGTTTGTGTCTGTGATTTTGTATCCAGATAGCGATGCAGCCTTTCTGGCGCTATCCTTGACTGTATCTACTCGTTACAATGTAAAAATTACGCTATCTACCTCCGCATAGTAACTAGCTAAGGACGAATGCCCAGAGAAACGCCTCGGTAGATGTCAGAGGTTGGATAACGTCGCGACGTTGTTGTAAGAGGTGTCACATGATGATCCACGTGCCACACATTTGTCAAAATAGCACAGCTAGCAACAATAGAAATAGGTGCAGCTTCGACTGGTCGTGCTATCGTTTCAACCGGCGGATCTTTCGACCGGTTCTCTTACCACTTGTAAATTAACTTAACTTGCGTGAAATGCAGCCTTCTGGCCAAACTTATGGTCGATCCCTTCCAGTGAAGTCTATGGCTCCTTTTGACTCAGACAACAACCAAACTCCTGATCACTCTAGGACCAAGTGGAACGAATATCCGCTTTATTTGACGTGCATCTAGAACTCATAGATGATGTGAGCATGAGCGCGAATGCCTAATTGACAGCCTTACCCAAAGAAACAGGTTCGCGAACTCTACAGTAATTATGCCACCCTTGAAAGGGAATATGCGGTGAAACTCCAGACACTTTCTAAGAAAGCGGCAGAAAAGAAGTGCAAGATGGAAGCAGCACTTGCCGTCGGTGAGCATCCTACCAAAGCATGGGACTCAAACACACTCATGCACAAGTAATGTCTAAATACCACGTCTCTTAAAAAGACGTATACTAATATGCATTTGTCGTAGTTCGTTGATTTCTGCCTACACTGAACTCTTGGATTCAATGACCGATACGGCTCAGGATCACCTTAATCTCGCTGACGGCCTTACTTCACAAGTGGTCGAGGTTTTAAGGGCAGTTGGGAAGAAGAGTGAAGAAACAAACAAGACGGTTAGCGATTAGTGCCTTAACTTCTAAAGGCTTTATTGATGACTCTTTTACCACCAGGAAATGCAATTTTTCCAGAAGTTGCTCAGTGAAAGAGATGGTATCTACGCTGAACGCCTTAAGGTCTGTGATCGTTGTTGAAACACTGTCGTATGCCTGATCTTGAGTAATTATCCTGTTTTAGTGCAAGCAAAAGGTGAACAAAGATTTTTCTCCTCCGAGAAGCGATGAATAATCTGATTTACAAGTATGATGAAGAATGCAATGAAATTGAATCATCTCGACAGAAACAGGTAACGCTGAAACAGGCTTTTACTCCTCCACAAACTCACAAACAGGGTTCCAATAGGTCCGTGCGCAAGATGACAAGCATGTTGAGCGGGCGGCGAAACAAGCAGAACAGCAACGCAATGAAATGTTGAATAGGAAGAAGTCCGTATCCTATCAAGTTCTTGAGCATACTGAATCCCACTTAATCTAGTGCTTATTTAATTTCCATTGTCGCTGCGAACAATGCCAAAGCACAATTCTATGATATCAGTTTACCCGATCTCGAAGATGTACGTTTGGTTTGAAATTTGTTTCGACCGTGATTTGATAAAATTATCGCAGCAATTTCGTGTGTACCTCGTTCATCCCGAAATTAGGTACGAGTCTGACTGATTCTATCTGCATGACAGAACAGCTTCAACAGCGTCTCGTCGAGAGATTCGCAAAAATACTTCAGCATTCTCAATCCTTGCAACTCTATCATCTTGATTCTTTGAAAAATCGTCTAAGCCGAGTAGATGACGCGTTTAGTCGAGTAGATCCTGTGAAAGATCAGGGTCTCTTCATTGACCATAACACGCGTCCTTTTACGGCCCCAGATGACTGGACTTTTGAACCCTGTATAACACACTATGACACGGCAAGTTCTCTTCGTTTTCCTAACGGCTGGTGACTTATGATTACCTTTACAGAATGAGATAAGCGTTGAACTGGCTCCAAAGATAGTTCTCCAGAATAAGCTCGGCAGATGCCGACTAAAAATGCAGGAGTTGGTTCCTCTCATTGACACAAAGCGTTTGTTTCTTGCTATGAGCGGAGGATGTCATTGATTAGTACTTCAGGCAAGGAGCTAGACCAATTCTCTAAACAATTTTCTTCCTACAAGGTTGATCATACCCTTGGGCCTATCGACGAATTGACCGAGGTAGGATATATGCATGCTGACTTGAATAGATGGCGCTTTATCTTTTTTTTTGATAGAACCTATTAGAAGTTCGACACCAGTTTGCGCTATACATATCCTTAGAGCGAGTCCTACGATCTGAGGAAGAGATTATTTCATCGGCAATCGGAGGTAAAGTACCTATCAGTTACACTTGTAGCCAGATATTCTCATCTATGTCAGACGACGAAGGCTCACAACGGCCCCATTCTTTTAAAAGCTCGACATTCTCTATTCCTACACAGTGCGGCTATTGCAAAGTATTTCTCTCTCAATGAATCACACTCAATAGTTGATGCATGGTATTGACTGCAGACAACGATCTGGGGATTGAGTAAACAGGGGAAAACCTGCAAACTTTGCGGAGTCTCTGTACACTCTAAATGCGAAATCAAAGTGGTTTCTTTCTACTCTGACAGGCAGGGAGATTTACGATTTGCTTACGCAGATACCAGCTGAATGCAAGCAAGGGAGCGTTGTCAGGTCCCAGCCGACTATTCGATCCGAATCAGCAATGTCACGTACCAGTTCAAAAGGCAGGAGACACTTACGTTTTTATATATTTTCCGTCGTCATCATTTCGCCTCTAGCTTCGACTACCTCATCTACACGACCACGCAATGTCTCGTCTTTGGCATCGTCCCTCGCAACCAAGGACTCTTTTCCGACAGCTCGGGTGCTATTCGACTTTACTCCAACCTCAGAGTTTGAACTCAAAGTGTCTGGTTAGAAGTGTTCCCCCGTTGTTGCAACTGATACTGATGTGAAAATGACGTAGAGGGCGAAATGGTTCATGTGGTAGAAGCTGATGATGGCTCTGGCTGGGTCAAAGTTGTCAATATGCAACAGAGAGATGGTCTCGTTCCCGCCTCCTATCTTGAGCATGGGACGACCAATCAAACATTAGCCACGCAAGGTGGTTCCGGTCAGCACGGTATGTTCTAATGCCTTACAACTTCCACTTGTTAGAATAATCACGTCAGTGCGTGCCATCTATGCTTATGAGGCACAAGGTCCGGATGAATTGGGCTTGATTGAAGGCCAAATCATCGAGCTTATGAGCGGCTCGTCAGGTGGCCAAAATTCCGGTACTGGGTGGTGGGAAGGTATGGCGTGTCCCTTCCGATCGATAATCTAATCTGTCTTTCGTAACAGGTATTGACTCCACAGGGCGGAGGGGAATATTTCCGAACAATTATGTGCGTCTTCTTCATTTTCATCAAGTGCAAGAAGTTGACGGAGCGCATCAGGTGGAGTTGATTTGAAATTTACCATCCTCGTAGCCACATCACATCTTGTCGGAGTAAACGCATTGTAGTAAATGTATTATTTTAATATATAAGGAATATTAATGCCGAGATGAGTCATGATTTTAAAGATGCTCCTGTAAGAGTGTTAGCATGGATAACCGTCAATAATTTTCTTTCCCTTTTTTTTTCGACAGAAAGGTGATACAGACTGGAGCCTTGTGTCTCCAAAAAATTTCTCCTGCCTTAACTACGTTAATGTTCCAGTCGGGAAATGTTTCGCTTCGTCCGGCTTTCCGCTTTCTCTTAAAGTCGAGCTCGGTCAAACAGAAAAAGCGAGCAGTTTCACGTGGGTTCTGTTGAGCTCCAATACTGCAGCCAGTAGTGTCGAGTGACCCGCGCGCTCGGCCCGGCAAGATGAATTATCAGAGCCAGTATTTTCGATTCGTGGCGTCCTTGTGAGGAATCTAAAGGACCCGTGAGTCTTGAGTGTTAACCTCGGGTGCAATAACCTTGAGAATAATTCATGAGCTTAACAGACGCAACGGTAAGAAGACGACGCATCACAAGATTCCTCGCAACATGCCACTCTATGATTACTGCGTACAAACGAGACATTCATCCAGATTATGAAACCAATATAGGAGAGAGAGGCCAATTAGTAGAGATTTGGTAGCGTTATGAACAAGACGACTTGACGTATCTCTGAATTTCCCAGAAGAAAATGTCTGGCGCTGAGAATGGATCTGTGTTCGAAAAAGTATTTCGCCCGACAACTTCCAAACGAAAGGGGCGTACATCATGCCACAACTTTCCCATCTGCGATTCTACAGAGTTGACGGGGCTAAGGCCTACCAGCGGCGAGGATGCTCAAAGCTTGGAGAATATGTAAACTTTTGAGCCAGAGTCTATGAGGGATTCCGCAGATCGAGACAAGCCTAGACTTGTAACAGCCGAATCATTGTGCCAGAAAAGGACGCCTGGCGGAAAAATATTAACTCGAGTCACCTGTTCTGTGGTTTGGTTGTTCGAGTTCTCTACATGCGGTTCAAACGAGCAACTGATTTTTACTTGGCAGATCCTTGAATCTTGTGTCGTCCTCTATTTCCAATCATGCGGTCTGCCGCGCAAATAAAGAATACCGGCCCAAAGGAGTGGAGTTTCGGCACGAGTATTCCACCGTCCGGAAAACCGATCTTTTGGCGTTCACGAGGCTTCTTACGTGTCAGGTAGAACTCTACTATCGATGGAAACTAGGAGAAGTGGGATGAGCAAGCTTGGAAATCCGTCAAAGGCAGGGAAAAAGGAACTTGTTTAGGCGTTCGAGATGGCTTCTATGATTAGGATCGGATTATGCGGCGCAAGGCAAGACAGACATGAATCCAGGAACGCTGGGTCTGCGCTATAAAATATCACCGATCGCCACATGCCTCGAAAGACAACTCCCCCAATCCCCCGCCCCCTCAGAGAAAAGTACAACACTCCTACCAGTCATCAACATTAACCCGTGTGGTTTCTATATCACTTGCAGAGCACATCTCCCATCCCCTCCTCTGAACTGACGGTGAGTATGGTCCCCTGACTTACAGGTCATCATCTCTTTGCCAGGAGATAGACGTACCGTATTACCATGTCACCTACGGAGGACTTTGGCAACCATCCCCTGTTACCCGTTGGCTAGACAGCACCAGAATATAAGAATCGAGGGTGTGGGTATACACACGAAAACATCGAAAGGAAGGCACTCACTATTGAAATGAACGCTGATGCTTAGCTTTACGACATCAGATTATGCGGTGATCGGACAGTCCTCCAACGAGAACACCGTTATTATATTCTAGATTAACTGCAAGGCTCCAGACCGATCTTTGTTCAAGACGGGGAGACTCAAATCAAGGTCAATTTCTGTCGTATGACAGCAAGAGAAGATAACTGATAATGCTTGACGTTAGATTGCAAACGGAGGTACCCTTGAAACATCAAGCCATTCAGCGACACATGAAGAAACCAAAGCCAAGCTAGATATACGTCCGTTGACCTCTTGAGAAAGTATTCGATCACAGTCCAGTCCGAACATGACGAAGCTTGCACCATCAATAGTGGCTAGAACGTAGGCTAGTAAGTCCACCAGGATCGTTTTGGTCGGATTGTCTGACGACAAGTAGTCACTACGAAATGGGGTCTGGATGGTTCGACGACAGACGACAAGATGCGCATTCGTTACGTGCCGGGGATAGACCTCGTGCAATTTATCTAGACGACCCGAAGATGCTCCATCCATTATTTTATTTCTCTCCAGCAGTGTGCTGTCAGACTGGTAGTGTGGTGCGCAGAGACCCAGATATTCTCAGTATCGTCGTCGTAGCGCCCATTTTTCGCGAGTAACCTCTGCAATGCTCGGTGTGTTCGCCAGGTGTCGCGTGGCTACTCCTGCGATGGATGACTGCAATGACGATTCTGCGGACGGAAGGCGAACGTGTACCCACACCTGTCCTGTCAGCGGCAAACTTTAAAGTAAAGTTCGGACTCAAGATTGACGTTAGTTATCCTATACTATGGTTATACCTATATTTTATCATCAAGGGTCGACGCGTAGAACAAGAGTGTTCAATAGGCTGCAAGCAGAGACTCTCCTTGAGCTCATTTTCTTCCTGACCTCTTGTGCATTGACAATATTTTCTGACGCGATCAGAATCGGTTCTTCAATTTCTCCGAATGGACCAAGAGCGCTTCTCTGATCGATTGACTGGCTCAGAATCAAAAAAAGCGTATACGCGTACACATTTCGACGTTGCCTTCAACGATGTGTGATAACCATCACGTGCGGAGATGAATCGCAATGAATACAACAGAAAACCAATATACAATGTTCGAGAACACTAGCAGGAAGAATAACTTGTACAGAGCACGCTACGGCGTTACCGGCTTCCTACTAACGACGGTCTCATATATGGTCCATTAGCGCCCATCCCGTACGATACGGACGACGGTATTGACGTCGGCATGCCCCCTTGCATTGGGTTCATCGACATGCCATTTGATGGTGGTGGCCCAGGTGTCTGGTTGTGTGTTTCCCTGACTGAACTTCGGTCCTCCCGTTCTGCAATCGTCGCACCGGTTCTGCTCGTATCTGTGAGGCCGTTTGACACAGTGAACGTCTGACCAAGCCCATAAAGCTTGCCAGAGTACTCTGCGTGATCAATCTGGTCATTGAAGTAAAGTTCACGGATCTTAAAGAAAGTGGTTGCGGTAAGGAGAGAGTCCGAGCCTGCTTGGTTTGATGGCCCAATTCGTTGAATCTATATCTGTGCGTAAGTAATTTACAAACATTGCAACACGTACAAACGTACACCCAAATCATCGGCGAGCTCTTGAAGACCTCCTCGAAGTATTTTTGTAGAACGCATAAGGAATTTGACGTCATATACAGTAGGGAACCATATCCGTAGCAAGTCAAAAAACTGGTCCTCAGCAGTGGGTAAGGACTCTGCAGTCAGAAGTTTGACAAAGTAGCCAAAATCGTAGCCACTACATAGCATAGTCAAGGAAACTAAGATCCCAATTGACAAAGGAAACTCACCTGGCGCCATGGTTCAAAATTCACAGAAAGAGGAAATAGGGTACAGAAGAAGCTCACCTATGGAACGAAATCCACTTCGCTTCTGGAGACAATACCATCCCCGACGTGATCATAAGCTCCGCAAAGTCATTAGGCATAATTCCAAACTCTTCATGCCGTTGAAAATCAAAACCAGACTTTTGTAGGTGTTCTATCGATTCGGGCGCGTACATATCATCACTGCTTTCATCAGACCATGATTATTAGACAAAGAGATATCTTACTTGACATTAAACTTGAAATTGAACTGCCAAGTGGAGCACTCTTCGGGCAAATTTCCATCCTCGTCTGCTAAGGTCACGCCAACCTGAATGATCTTCAACAGGTCAACATTGCACCGCATCGTCTGGTAGTGATAATCTGACGACGTCTTGAATGTCCCAATAGGTCGTGCCACGACACCAGGGAATTCTGTATCCTGGAACCAGTGAGGTCGATGTTATGACTTGCAAGAGGAGAGAGACTCAACCATTGCGACATAAGAATATTGATCAATTATATCACGTATGTTACGCATCTCTACTTCGAGATTATGCGCCCATACGTCTCTTATTCGGGACATATCGTGCGTAGAATCCGTCGATGAGCGTGAGGGAGCCAGTTTGTTCAGGGAGAGAACAATGTAAGTGTGATTACGTAATGCTCTAAAGGAACGCGTTTAAGAAGAGCTCAAAGGGGCAGGATGGACAGTAAGAGCTGTCGCCTTCGACTCCAGGTTCTAGTATCATGAACATCTCAATGAAGATATGAATTACAGACAAGTAGCAGGCAATTGTTATCAAAGTATCTCGACAACTTTAGCTGGTATTTGTATCCAAAAAGAAGACCAGTATAATGATGAATGTGACAGTCAGATCTTTGTTTTGTCCTTTGATCACCATCATATACTGTACATATTAGTTTGTCTTGGTCTTTGAGCTTGCACGCAGAGCTCGTGCAATGTGACCATACGAATCTATCATGAGTGCAATAGGAACAATTACCCATCTGAGATTGTAAGATGAGCCGAGATAACTCATGTTAAGTGACAATGAAGAAATCACACACATAATGTTCATGAACTAAAAAGTGGAAATAGATCAATCGGAGGAAGACAGCTAGTAGAAGACCCACGAAGAGATACACCCAGAGATAGAGCGGATTAGACGTGTCCAGATTCGGGCTTCCCGTGAGCCATTCCGGGCAGAATGTCATCCAACTTGAACTTTGACGTCAGTGCCACAAACAGAAAATAGAAATACAACTAACCCGCCATATAACTCGGCAGTGCAAAGCACCACGATCCAATAATGCCTAGCAGGATCGGAGAGTGCAAGGAGGTGGAGGATATAACAGCATAGTGGTCCAGCACCTAGAACGGTAAGAAGCTCAAGGGAAACGACTGTAGGATCCGCTATGCCCCATCGAAAGTCCGCTGCGGCATATTCGCGCCCTGCACCGTGTAAATTCAAGTACCAAAAGGAAATTGGAATGTGGTCAACGTACACATCGTGGCAAATGGTCCGGTGCTAGTGTTCACCTGCCTACCAAAGACTGACAAGTAAAGAAAAGATCCTTCAAAGAAGAAGTGAACAAGAGCGTCAAATCCCTATATCCGTTCAACGTGATCAGTCATTCCGAACCGGCATGACAATGAAAAAAGAAACACACGAGCCATATGAAAGTATATCTGTCAAAACTCCGTGAGTGCGAAGGAAGGTATAAACGTGCCGCAAGGGTAGCTATAGTAGCAGCAAGCACCACCCCACCTAGTGAGTACGCTGATGTGAGCGTAAATATGTCTGCGAGAGGTTTAGAGGCCGGTGTAGACATCGAGCGTGGCTGTTCAAACGTTCAATATTCAATCCCGAGTGGCGTGACAGGTTCGCAATTGTTGGAACGGCCCCAGAGTCCCGGACGGCCCGAACTTTGCTCTGACTTCCGTTTCCCTCGTTCCCGAGTGGCCCATTTCTCATGACCTTCTAGCGGGAAAACACACATGCGACATTGTTCAGAAAAAGGCAAGGCGCACAAAGAGAAGCTCGTCACTAAACCCTGGGGATTTTCTGTTCCTTGCCTCGTTGCCACACTTCGACCGCAGACGTGGAATTTATGTCGTTAAATAACGAGACTAGAAGTACTTTTAACGCATCGGTTCAAGCCTATTGAACATCTCGTGGCAAAGTGAATTCCGCAAATGGCCTTTTCTGAGTCTTATTGTCAGTGGCCAGTTTATCGGGACCGAAATGTCGTTTTTGGATTCATACGACATCAGCGAGATGATCTTGAGGAAGCGGCTGACTCCGAGTATGTCAGTTTCGTTTCTATGTGCGGTCTCAGCAGAGGAACGATCCATCCATCATCACTCTTTTCCATCATGTTCTTATGGTTCCTGTTTTTGTTACAGCCATTATCATTCCATCGTGAGTTCCTTTCGTCCTGACACTGATCCTGATTATGATAATGATAGGGACATCATAGTGATATAGTTGACTAAATTTGAGATCTTGCAACGTTGTATATCATAACTGCTTCCGTCTGCTGTACGTGCATCACTGATCGTGGTTCGTTCGATTTACCCAGTGCTGTCAATTCTGCCGTTCTTGTTACTTCCATTTGATTACAGCAGCACACGGTTCATGCGGTGAACTGCTTCCATTGAGCAAAATACGGCGTTCTCTTGCGTAAATTTGAATGGGTGACACTTCACGTCTTCTCCAGATTTCGTTCATGATACTCTCGAGTTAGCGTAACTAGGTGGTTTGTTTTCTCTGGGCCGAATATAAATAGTATCCCCAGTGGATTATCACCAACCCTCTATCTTTTTCGGTGCATTGACGGATGCAGTGTACACCTGTCGACGAATGGGAATTAGAACACGGCATACGCCGGGTAGATGCAGATTGACCTGCGTTTGTGTGTTTCTCAGAGCAAGAATAGAATATTCCCGCTAAGCCTGCGTTTAACCGCGAAATGGACGCGTTTACACGACATGACGGACCTTATCTGGGTATGGAAAATCGTCTGACAAGGTGAGTCTTTATGATGTTCTTTCTTTCACGCGCTCATATATATCTTGATGTGAATTTGTTTTGCAGAAATCTGATTCATTTCATTTATGGCTTTTAAGTACATATCTCCATTGTTCTACGAAGGAGATCCCGTAGGACCAAATTGAGAAGTGATCTGCAGAGGTATTTTACAATTGATCAAGAATCTCAGCGCTTGAGCGAGCCGTATATTTTGCCCTTCTCCGAGCTCGAATTGGGATTGAGTGCTCAGGACATGTTTTGTTGACTGACGGCAAGACATATGCCGGACGTAATCGAACGGAAGCCTGTGATAGTGATGTCAGCCAAACCTCCATCCAATCCAAGACACATCGGAGGTTTTATCGCAATGGCAGATGCCAAAGGCCTGGGATGGTATGCCAAATAGGAGACTCCCTCTTTATTGTGACAAACTCTCCCATGACCTGTTTGATGGAGGCTGAATCACGAACCATGCAATCACCTTGTCGGACCACTGACTTTGCATCTTTGTCATGCCGAGGATCCGTTCTGCCAGACGTGCGCCTTCCTCGGAGAGAGAGTTTGGTGTCGCAAGACCCCAGGATAAGGTTGAGCTTTTCTTCGGCCTTGAGTTTATGACTACAGTGATAATCGCTATGCTAACAGCATACTCGTATCTGTAGGAATACCTCGTTGGAAGGGTAAGTGGATAGAATTGTATTCCAAACAAGATGGTCATAATTGGCATGTTCCTTGTGTAAAAATAACATTGACAGGTCGAGAAATTCTGACTGGGAAGCCAATCTTGACAGCATTGGCAGGTGGTGCAAACCAGTGCCCGTCTAGGTCTTTGCCTCAAAGGTCGGCCGAGAGTCACGGCGCGCTTATCCACGATGCGGTCTGTAGAAACAAGGATATAACCAAACTGTACCACAAGTCGTACGAATGTCAGAGTTGGAGTAACTCCAGACGGCTGTATGTAAAGTGGAAGTAAAAGACGGGTATTTAGACCGATGAAGCCGCCGGAAGATCGCGATGGCTTTACCTTGTGGCCCGCGTCAGGAGATTGGGTTTACCTCCGTCCTCACGGGAATGGTGAATATTCTGGGGATCTCGATTTTCCGGCAGTGTCCGTGATTCTCGCATGCGCAAGTAAGAGGAAGTTTATTAGATTCGACGCTTGATTTTACCTTAGTCTCTAGGTCTGCGGCTGCTGGATGATTCCACGGGGGCATGCACGATGGCAGGCCTACTGGGGGCGCAGGGAGGACGAGAGGAGGAGGCAGGAGAAGGGCTGAGAATGGAACCTTTTCTGCTAAACGGGGATAGCGACGGGAGCGCCCGAACCGCCACGTTTAGCTCGATCGATCTTCCACGCCCCTTGGTGTGATCGTCTCTTTGTTTGTGGGGCCAAAAAATTCTCCATCAACTGCCCTTTCGTCAAATTGGTACAGCTCTGCTCTTGCAAGTGGAGCCTTGTTGGGTTCTGGTATTGTCTCGGATGGGAACTACTCACACTTACGTGAAGGATTGATGAATGGAGCGGGAGGTCTATAATAGTATCATGGTTCACCACTGAATTAGTATAGTAAATAGCTAAGAGCAGAAACGCACGGTTCGACGACAGTATATCAATCATTATGTGTCCGTGTGCCTGTTACCTTCTTGATCTCCGCCCACAAACTGTTTATACTTTCCACACTCAGCCCCGTCCGAATTCCACGCAGCCCATTATACCATGTCCCCTGAGCCTCTCATCCTCCACGACTCAGCCTATCCTCAACCTGAAGAACGGCCTCCGGACCCTCGTCCCCTCAAACGGCCTCGAAAAAATCTTTCGCCGAAGCAGGACCCCCTTTATGACCCCCAGGTTCCGCCTGTTGTCGACCACATCTTCATTGCCGAGGGAAACGTGACGAAAAAGTCTGGTGGAAAGAAGGTATGTAGTCTAAAGGGAAAAAAAACACCAAGGTGGCAAAGATTGACCTTCGTTCACTATCGCAGGCACCCCTCTCGTGCTGTGAATGTAGAAGGTATGTAATTCTCCCGAGTTTGGGTGGCAGATGAACTTCTTGCTTGTGTGATTCAGACTCAAGCTAAAGGTCAGCCATTCTTCTCCTTCCTGGCCATACATCGTACACTGAAGATGATGAACATTAGTGCGATCGTAACTTTCCATGTGCATCATGCAAGGTGTGTACATAACTCATCAACAGAGTTTAAATCGCGAATTCATTTGGCCTAAAGAAACGTGGATGCGCAGAGATATGTCCTGAAGGTATGTCATAATACCCCTTGAGCTTTACAAAATTTTATCGTATAATGAACGTCAGGTGTACTCGTATCCGGCAAGGGTACCCGCTTCATTCTTGCAAACACTGAACAACTCCATGCCAAGATTCATGAAATGAGCGAGCGCATCCGGAATCTCGAGGAGGCACTTGAGCAATGTCGGTGCATTCCTACACCACATCCATTGCTCATTCCCGAGCTTCTTACCATAAAAAGCACAATGGGGCTCTATGGAGGCACCCAAGCCGGCACAGACAACCCGATAGCGAATACCAGTAACGGTCAGCCCCATTCCCATTCCCAGCTCAATGGAAACGTGAATGCAAATGGAAATGGGCGAGCAACAGAGGAGACTGAAGATCGCAAGCTTGACATCGAGCTGACTATGACACCTTCATCGATGATCATGATGAGCGAGGACAATCACAACCTAGGATTGACCTTCCATGTGGGTGAAGTTTCTGTCTTTGCATGCATCTCGGTTCCCAGTTAACCTCGTGATATCCACAGGCCTCCTCATTTGACAATCACAACGAGCTCTTCCAGGAAGTTGTCCGTCTAAGCCAATGCTATCCCCTTCCAGAGAACGTTTCTCCAGAACCAAACCTCAAAATGAGGGAGTACATCCGTTCCAACCTCCCATCCCGAGCTGAAGCCGACCACCTTTGGGACCAAGCTCTCCAAAATGCGTTGTGGCAGTATGTTCACTCTCCCCTGTCCCTTTCCCCCTCTGCTTCAACTAACGGAATGGCACTTTCCAGATACAACCCCCACCCCTCCGAAACATTCTACCCCAACCTCGCACACCACTGCTACACGGTCCCGACACCCGACCTCTCCCCGCGTCGGCTCGCTCTTCTCTTCATGATTCTGGCTGTCGGCTGTCTCGTCGACCTTACGCACCGCGCTCCCGACTCTCCCGACGCCGAACGGTATCACAAGTTCGCGCGTGCGTCGCTTTGTGAGATCCCTGTGATGGAAGAAACGAATGTCGAGACTATCACGGCACTATTTTATGAGATTTGGTATTTACTCGTATTCAGTGATAAGAAGAAGGCCGCGGGATACGCGTGGGGACTTATGGGACTCACCGCGAAGCTCGCTCAAAGTGTAAGTCGCATGTCGATCGATCAGTCTTCCCCTCCCTCGAATGTCATAATTGTGAGGTTGATGCTGATGTGCGCTTTTTGTTCTGGTATACAGATCGGCCTGCATAGGAACTCAGCTGGTGGAGTGAAAGGCATTCCTGAAGAAGTCGAGAAACGCCGATCGTTGTTTTGGGAACTCCTCTACCTTGATGCGCGGTTGGTACGTACTCCTTCCCTTGGCATGCCGTCATTTTCCACACCATTCATCCCACTGACTGTAATGTAGTCACTCTCACTTGGCCGTCCGCCGTCTCTCTGCATTCGATACATGGACTGCCCGCGGCCCTCATACGAGCCAGACCTAGGATGTGATCCATCAGAGAGCCTGCATTACTGTATATCTTGAATTTGGCTCTCCGTTCCATGTTGCTAATGACATGAATTGACAGATCAAGAATGGAAGCACTCCTGCTATACCGAGTGTCTCGCACCTGTTCTAGAGGTCATTTCGCAGCCCTCATTGGAGTATGGTATCGTAGTCGACCTAGATACGAAAATTCGCGACTTTTCGTTCCCTCCTCCTTTGAGGACGGGAAATATGGGTGATTCAAGGAGTCTGCAAATGCAAAAATCGAGCTTGAGCATTGCGTTGGAAGCGGGTGGGTAGCAGAGAATGTTACCTCAGTTAACCACTGACACCATCCATCGTCTAGTCCTGCTTCAGCTCCATCGTTCATTCTTCACGCGTGCTCTCAGCGGGCCTGAAGAGTCTTTCAACCGAAGGCACAAATACGCGCCTTCCGTCGTCGCGGTCTTCCTCAGCGCTTCTCGCATGATAGCGACCGTCCAGGATCTTTATCATCGCGAGCCGCAACTCACCGCACGTATCCTGGGATACTGGTCAAATGCATTTTCAGCCGCGGTACGTTTTATATATCCTTCCGTAATTACTGGACTATGAATGCTGACAACGATTGACGTAAGGTGGCGTTATGCCTTTTGGTCTCCCGGGCGCCCTTCACGTGTCTCTCCCCTGCCGCCCTTCAGGAACTGGAGCGCGCTCGGATGCTATTCAAGTCTGCAAGAGCCACATGCCCACGCGCACTACAAGTCATCGTGAGTACCCAAGTTACCCATATATACATTCCGTATCTACTTTTTCTCGTCCACTTAATTCGTCCCGTTGCAGCCGATCCTCGAGTCGATGGTGAACAAAGCAAATGACATCTACAATCGCTGGGTTGAAGGCCAGGAAGTCCAAACCGTCCTACAACACCTCGTCCCCACAGATCCCGCAGCCCACGAAATGGATCCTTCCTCCCGCGGTCACCTCACCCCAACTGTGAACAACAACGCCTATGTCTCACCCTCCCCGCCACCCTCCGCCGACCCCTTCTCCCGGACGCACCGCAGCCTCGCACAATGCATCGTCGAGGTACACGAACGCGCCCGACAAATGTTCCCACAACGCAAACCGTGCTCGTGCACTACCCGCGCAGCAGCGTGCCCGCCATCGCACCTCTGGGCCCCTCCGCCCGTCGTGCCACAGGCTACCCCCGTCCTGCCGGATCTTCACAACTACAAGTACGAGAACGCGATGCTCCCCCCGCCGCCGCCGGACACGAGGCCCGAGCCTGGGTCTAAGATGGCTGGCGTGGTGGAGACGCTGAATTTTGAGCTTGGGGCGTTGAGCGCGGGTGAGCAGAGCTGGATGAGTTTTTTTTGAATCTATCTAAATGAGGTAAAAATGATTTTCCGGTACCTCGGTTACCCTTGGCTGGATCATGTTATGTATGTTATTTCCATGGGATTACGTCCCTCGTACGGTTTATTATCGTGCGGGGTTTCTTTGCTTTCACGTTCATGTTCATTGACTATTGCTTTATGATGATGCTGATGTCGTATTGAAACCTATATATCATCGCTAATCTTGCCTTGTTATGTCATTTAGTGCTCTCCTATTATAGAATACCCTTTTTCCGGAAATATAGAGCGAATGATAGAGCGAATGTTATTCTCTGATCTCCGGTGATTTCGCAGTCCGAGAGAGCCGCACATACTGCGACGTCTCGAGTCCGATCACGACGACCCTGCACAGCGCGCCAGATAGCGCGCCTCCTCCCTCTTTTGAGTTTCGTGCTTGGAATGACCCACACGCGACTCACGACAACTTTCGCCCGAGAGTCACGGGGTGCTCAGCTTCGAAATGCTAACAGGGCGTAATCTAAAGCTAACTTCTCTGCTTTGCTGCGACCACCACGAAGAATGCTAGGACACTACCTCGCGCCCGATGGCCAGGGCGTCCCAATGCAGAATCGACCTGGAAAGCGTGCGAGGAACGCGCAGGACGACCAGGTGCAGCCCCTGTACCACCACCAGTTGCCCTTATCAAGAGAGCCACTTGGGTTCACGGAGGAACACATGTCAGACGGCAAGAGGAAGGAGACACGGGCCCCCGACAAGGAAAAGAATCGTCGGCTGTCGTGCAAAGAATGCCGGAGGTGAGTTTGTGGCCAATATCAGGAATTTTCCAACTGACGACGCGGTTGGCGCAGGTTAAAACTCAAGGTCGGCTAGAAATTGTTTTCTCTACTGATAAAAAAACTTATTGTATACGGTGCAGTGCGATCGTGTCTTTCCATGCCAGGTGGGTCGTGTAACCCATAAGGACGAGCTTGTTCGATCGAACTTTTCTCTAGTCTTGCGTCAAGCGCGGATGCGGCAGCCTTTGTCCAGAAGGTATGTGCCTTATTATTACTTGCTTGTGTCGCTCCTCTCATTTCTTTCTAGGTGCACTGACGTCTGGACGTGGCAGTCGGTCAGCCTTATCCTCAAAACTTTCTTCGAGTCATCTTACTTTGATCTACTTAGCTTTATCCTCGCAAATACAGAACAGCTCCATGAAAAAATTGCTGTCCTCAGTGACCGTGTCCGCCAACTCGAGGATGCACTGCAGAATCTCCAGGCAACACATTCACCCCACCCCCATCCGCTCCTCACTCCGGAACTACTCCAGATCAAAACTTCACAAGACCTCTACATCACGACCCAGGCCCAGGCCCAGCATCTTCCAAATCCGTATCAGGATTCCACTTCGGATCACCTCGCAGATTCCACAAATGCCCTCTCCCTCTCCGTACTGGCTTCGACTCAGCCACCCTATGCGCCTGCGACAAATTCGCACCTCACAATTGGCAGCGGTAATAGTAGCGAGATCACATCTTTCAGCAACCCTCCGGACGTCCCCCCTGATATCCTACAGCTCAGCAGCACGTTTCCCTTCCCGTGGTCTGTCGACCTCCGCATAAGGAAACGCATCCGCGAGGCGTTGCCTCCGCGCCACGAGGCCCTTGCGATCTGCGAAGCAGCGCGGAACAATGCCCTGTGGCAGTGCGTCTCTTCTTCTCGTTCTCTGCGTGTCTTAGAATATGCTCATGTGGTGTATTCTGGCCATTCCAGATATCACCTCGATGCGTCCGAGACGTTTTTACAGAATCTTTTGCACCATTGTTATTCGGTTCCCATAGAAGACCTCTCTCCCAGACGACTTGCGTTATTACTAATGATTCTCTCTATTGGCTCTCTTGTCGACCTGTCTCGCCCTTTGGGATCCCTATATGGCGAAGCCTATCATCATCTAGCTCGTGCGGCTGTGTGCGAGATTCCACTTATGGAGGAACCAGACTTTGACGTGCTTCATTGCTTAGTGAGTCGTTTCACCTTCTACAAGTTGGGCAAGGACAAAGCACGATACATGTAGTTTTTCATGATCTGGTGGCATCTCATATTCTCCGACAACAAAAAAGCTATCGGGTATGCTTGGAACCTAATGGGCTTCGTTGCAAAACTCGCACAAGGGGTATGCCCCTTGTCTCATCCTCTCATATCAGCATAATTTGACTCGGGATCTGCGCCTATTCAGCTCGGTCTCCGTCAGTATCACCTCGACTTCTTTGTGGCGTAAACCTCAAGGGTCTCTGATACCATATCGTGCATGTAGATCGGAACAGCCTACGTCGTCGTGGTATTCCAGAGGAGGACGAGAAACGCCGGGCCGTATTTTGGGAGCTGCTCAACCTAGATGCTCGTATGGTATGAACCAAGCTTACTTTGGAAGAATGTATGATTGGAAGACTCGTCTACAGAGTCTTTCCCTGGGTCGCCCCCCTTCCATCTGCCTGCGCCACGTCGATACCAAACCTCCTGAGTTCAAGGGTGCAGGGTTATATGTCCCACAGGAGGAGATAGTGTGTGGGTATCGTCCGTAATTGCCCCAATCACAGGCTAATCTACTGTAACTTCCTAGACCATGAATGGAAAAACGCCTTCTTCATACAGTGCCTCACGCCCATCCTTGAAGCTGTTGTCGTCGTCGACCCGCCGCCATACTACACCATCGTTGAACTCGATTCTCTCGTGCGCGATTTCCAAATCCCCAAGCTTCTCGACGAGCAAGCCAAACATGGGTCAGGGGGATATGGAGGTAGTAGGGTGCTGGCACCGCGTTTCCTCACCATGCAACGTGCTCTCGTGGCGACGAGCCGCGATATATGCGAGTATTCTCTCACTGCGTTATACTCATAGGTGATCATGCTTTCGAACAGCTCTTCTTCAGCTCCATCGGAGGTTCTTTACAGAAGCAATGAGTCTCCCCGAGGCGTTCGATGTCGCCACACACCCCTACTCGCCTTCTGTGCTCGCCACGTGTCTCGGTGCCGCTTCCCTCATAGAGAGCATCGAGACATTATTTGACAGGGAACCGCAACTCAGTGCACGGTTTTTATATTTCTGGTTTAACACTTATTCTGCAACTGTCCGTACTTCCACTACTTTTCCCTTACAGCCAATTTTAATTCCTATCGATGCCGTCTTCTCAACAATAGGCAACTCTCGCACTTTGCGTCGCCCGTGCGCCCTGCACACCGTTTGCTCCCGAAGCGCAGAAATACGTTGACCGCGCATGCCGATTATTTAGTCGAGCCGCCCAAATTCTCCCACTTTGCAGACGTCTCCAGCACGTCACCGAAAAACTAGCAGACAAATCCCAACAAGCCCTCAAACAGTACCAATCCACCAATGCCCCAACCTTCATCGGACCACAAATTCCCACTATCTCCGCCCAAGGCCCAAGTGTCGCCAGTGACACCACGAGGACATTCGAGATTCCCGACTCGTTCCGCGCAGCCCACCCGGTACTTCTTCGATGTCTGGAACGACAAAGACAGCGGCAGATGCAGCAGCCTCGGTCTACTGAGCTCCCGCGCGCACCTGCGCTTCCTGTATATCAGCAGCAGGGACAGAAGTACCAGGGGCAGGAGGCGTGGCTCCCCGACATATACCGCTATGCGAACGCAGGCGTGGGCAAGGAGCTTAGGTACCCGTTCCCGTTCCCCGGGCATGGACAGGGACAGGCAAAGCCAGAAACGTCGTGGACGCCGGTGGCGGCAGTGGTTCAGGCAAAGACGCCGTTTGTACCAGGTATGCCGAGGGTAGATGCGAACACGGAGTTTAATTTTGATCATGGTGAGTTGGTAAAACAGTGTGAGGAGACGGGGTACATGGCTTGGTTCTAGAAGATGGATCTATTTTATTGGTGTTTTGGGTTTGAGAGGAAGGAATGTACGATTTTATGGTTTTATATTCGGGCTGATCTTGTTTTTTTTTCTTGAATACTACATACATGGGATACATGTACATCTTCAGGTCTGTCCTGTTATGCTTCTTCTTTTCCAAGTACATATTACACTTATAGTCTAGCCACGGTTTTGATCGATTCAACATGAACGTCTTAAATTACCTACGAATAAAGGCCGTCATTCGAGATTGAAATGAATCTTGTAGAAACGAAATGATGTTGGTAAGGTTGCTTTCGTACGCGTTAGTTGTAGCGATGATATGTCCCATGATCCTTAGAGAGCAAGTATCTCAGAGGTAAAAATCTTCCAACTCAGGCGAAGTATGTGTGATTTTGTACATCAAGCTCATGTCTCGCAGCCGTGGCTCTTTATTTTCTCTAATTCCGATGGGGCCAGCCGTTCACCGTTCATACCCAGTATTTTGGTGTGGCGGTCCCTTCTATAAATCGATCATGATTATCTTTGTTACTAATGTAATATTACCAGGACTAGATGCTTGCTTGTCTCCATTCAAAGGACGGTACGGAATAATGAACTCTCTACAATGGTCGATCAATGATCAACCACTGAACCAACCATCGACAACTTCAATCGTGTGATGAGAGTTTGACAACATAATCTCCTTTTTTACAGATAGAATGGAGTGATGTCCAAACGATGACCATGGCTTTTTTGCTACCAGAAAGTGAAGCCTCCGGACTTGGCAGGGCCAAAAACTTATGGAAGGTAGAGATTGCGGGTTCCAACATGTCTCATTTGAATTCCACAAATTGGACCTGAGGTATAGATGGAATCTAGTTCTGTGATTCGTGAAATCCATGGCCATTCCGGCGATTTGGTATTCGATGTTAGAAGCTGAACCCTATGCTAACACTATGATAGTACGGTGTAAGTGAATATCTATAGTGATGCGAGTAATAAAGTCTGAAACTGTTGTGAAATGGACTTTCAACGATCATCGAAGTTACGTCACAGTTTTTCCTTTTATGGTTTTTCCTCCTCATTAGACGTATGGCCACACGATCCGGACTTGCTAGTCTTTGTGGATAAACCTTAAATATTTTCCCTTACCTACCCAGGATACGCGGATAGCCACTCTAAGTCTACGACTTTACGTTGAGTGACTGAGGATTACCTACTTCTACGATGAAAATCATTGTATAATTAATTCTACAGGTAATATACCTCAGTCAACTACTTTATGTTGAGTGACTGAGGACTAAATCAATGTATAATTCTACAGAAAATTCCTACAGAAACATGTAGATAACGCGGTAAGCTCACCCTCAGTCTTCAACGTGAAAGACAGATCAGACGACAAAGAGACCGAGTCACCCGACCCATTATATTTTAATACCACACTCACGGTGGCCCTGCGCATTAGGTCGCAACATTTGGAGCTCTGCTACACCCCATGAATGTAGCCTAGATCCAAACGGTCGATTATCATGAGATTGAGATGGGACACAGATACAACCTTCCTCACTAGAACTCATGCAGCTAAGAGGTGTCACTGACTGAGATTACCTTCATGATCCAGATGATCTTCAGATTGTGAGAGTATTTCAATCCGGAGCATTCTCAAGGAGTGTCCTTCAACACAATGATACGTATATGAGGTGAGATGGTCAGCGAAAATTGTCACAAAAGACTGAAATAGCCAATTTTGCGGGTTGATGACTATGCGTCTGTCGTGGATAGAGGATGACGCAAATTCCAAGCCGTGCGAAGATGGTCTTGATGATCTTCAACGGGGTGGTTCTTACTACAGTGGAAGAAATGGGTGGCTTTTCGCTTCAACCAGTCCAGTCACTGCAACCAGGGATACGATATGAGCCTTAAAAGAGTCGTCTTCGAGTTGAGACTAACGATATAGAGTACAACTCTTTGCGAAGTGTGTAAAAGAAGAAGAATCGGACTAGGTAGGCAGCTGTGTACAACACAAGTATTCTTAAAAAGATGACCGAGACAGGGGTCGAACCTGCAATCTCCTGATTCGCGATTCGTAGTCAGACGCGATGCCATTTCGCCACACGGCCATGTTATCTGATTCGGACGAAAGCAACATACCGTTGGATATATGAAGGTTCTTTGTACAGTCAAACACAACTAAAATAAACAACCCAATTTTACAAGGTCAAAATAACCCACAGAACCTACTTTTATCACAAAAATATTTGGGATCCAATAAACAGAATTCCATGAACCAATTTCTTGAATTTGTAGGTATGATACTTTTGACCCAAAAATTGGTGGTCCACCCAAAAAAACGAGGATGATGCTGATGATTTTTGTTTAATGCCAGCAAGCTACAATACAGAGCTAAGAGGCAGGCCAATAGGTGGCCAGATGTACAGCAAGCAGCATTGTTGTGTATTGATGTATTTGTATAAGTTTATGAGTAGAACTTTCCTTGCAGAGTTGTATGTAGCATTTATAAGTAGTGGAACCACATCACAGTATTCCCAAAGGCAGATCAAAGGTAGGATTAAGTTTAGGAAATAATGTCATGAGGTCTGGACTTGGCAGGAGATGACATTGAAAGGTCCGAAGTAGGGGGGATGTGACAGTTGTGACAGTTGTGATATCCAGAGGTGCAGAATAAGTGGGTCATAACACTCAGCCATTCCATGAGAGATGATTAGCCCAAGGTATTTGACCTTAGTCTGCTCAAACTTACACTTCTCTGGTTTGAGGTAGAGCTGGTGTTGGCGCAAGCATTCCAGGATGAGATGTGTAATGTGTCAATGCTCCTCTAAAGTCTTGGTGTAGATGAGGATGTCATTGAGGTATACATAGACAACACCTTCTGCAATGAGGTCTCAGAAGATGTCATTCATCATTGTCTGAAAGATGGCAGGGCTGTTGGTGAGGCTAAAGAATATTATCAAAGGCTTAAAGAGTTTATGATTAGTTTGAAATGCTGCCTTCCACTCATCTCCTTCTTTGATGCATACATTGTTATAGCTCCAGCAGACATTTAACTTGGTAAAGTAGAGCATGCCACAAAGATTGTTGACAAGTTCAGAGATGAGTAGCAAGGGATAGTGATTCTTCACAGTCATCATATTCAGAACTCAGTAGTCCTGAACCAGACAAAGTGATCCATCCTTCTTCTTGATGAAGAAGAAGATGAGAGAGGCCATTAGAGACTTTGAGGGGTGTATTCAACCAGAGTCAAGTTTTTCTTGCAGAAAAGCATCCAGCTCATCCTGCTCCTGAGGAGTGAGGGGATAAACCTTGCAGCTAGATGGTTCTGCAGCAGGAGTGAGCTCAATAGCATGATCCCACTTCTTATACTCAGAGAGAGAGAGTCAAATGATGCCTTGGAGAAGACATCCTCAAAGTTCTGTAAGTGATGAGGAACTGCATTCTGAAATGGCTTTGGTGCAGAGTTGGCAGTGAATGCCTGGGCCAGACATTGTGAAGTAGTCTGACTAGCCTGAATCTCCTCCATTGTCAGTAGGGGTCACAGAGTGGTTGCATAAATCCTATCACCTGCCTCAATAGCCTTGTTAGGAAACTTTGGGTTCAGAGCAGCAATAAACTCCCCTTCATGTCCCTCTTCCTGCTGAGTTTCACACTACACACCTCTGACATCTTCATAGAGGGCCTCTCTAGGAGGAAATGCCAGGAGTGGGTGATCTAGCAGGTCAAAATCAGCAAAAGGAAGGTATCTGGCTTAACATGCTTAGATAGCAGCATGCTCATGGACTAGTGCTCTGTGCTCTTCTCATGCTTTCTTAGTACAGGTGGAACATTATTGAGGACAGCAACTCATGCACACTTCACTCTTAGCTTAGTCAATCTCAGGGTTATGATCCTGAAGCTAAGTGGATCCAAGTATTATATCTTGTTTTCCAAAGCTAGTAACTGCAAAGATGGCATGCTCTGTATGAGTGCAATAGTGGAATGAATGAATGAATGAATAAAATTTAACTGCTGGCAAGCTACACTACTGAGCTAAGAAGCAGGAGTGACTCTCTCATCACACCTAGTGGGTATAAGTCTAAGTTATTGTATGTGGTGATTGTCGTCATTGTGCTCAATATATTTGATCCATACATTGCCTTTCTATGTCTGTGTCAGTCTGTTGGCAGTTGGGCTCATTGTTGTGCGTGATGATAGGGTGTTCGTGGTGTCAGTTGCTTTGCTGTTGAGATCCTTTTCCAGAAGTTGGGTCCTTCATCTCTTGTCCCCTACTCTTTCCCTACACCTCAGGCTGTACGCCCCATTGTCTTGATCCTCACCTTCCTGTCTGCCAATAACCTTGTCTATCCATTTGTCTTGTCATTTCTTCGTCCTCCTCTTCTCACCTCCAACTCTACTCTCTCTGCTCACCCCCTTCCTCTCCTTCATCCAACTCACTGTACTCCCCTTCCTCTTCCTTGCTATCGCTCTCTTCCTCTCTCTCTCTCTCTCTGTCATTTTCATCGTTGTCTGCCATCAGTTTGGCTGCACCTGCTCATGATAGTCCAGTCTTTGTGAAAGCCCCCAATTTTTCCAGGAATTTTATCATTGCCATCAGATCTTCCTTTGATCCTAGGAGGGTCTCTATATCAAGATCCTGGTTGGCTTCCCTTAATATTTCCTTATATTCCTTGTATATAGGGCACTCCTGTATTATGTGTTTCCTCGTTTGGAGTAGTTCTCTGCATGAGCACTCTGTCCATTCATTAAGTACAAATCTAATGTAGTACTCACCAATGAATCCATGTTCTGTTCTGCACTGTGTCAGTCTACTAAATACCTCCCTCAATGCTTTTCATATGTGTTTCCTTGGTTTCTATGAGGGCAAGAACTTGTTTGCTTTCTCAAAGCCACCTGCTGGGGTTGCCCTGATCTACTCCCGCCTCTACTTTTCTATCGCTTTCTCCTTCGACCATCTTTTTGCATGTGTCAGTTTTGTGTGATTCAGTGCCTATAGGCGGGCTCCGTTCTTCACTTCCTTGAATGTCCACATGGCCAGGGCACTATCACATGTACTGACCTCTCTATGTCTTTGTCTAGATATCTGTCAATTAAGTTAGTGAACTTCATCATCTCTACTTGTTTCAGCTGTTCCTTTAGTTTGTATATGTTTGTCACTGCTGCTGAGGTATCAGTAAGAGTGCAATAGTGGAGAACCAGATTCACTACAGAGCAAATGGATCCAGCTTCATTGAGAGTGCTATTAATGTTGTAGACTGAGATGGGGTGCAAGAGGGACTAAGTGGTCAATCAATGCTTTTCCATATATTTAGTGTCTACAAAGAGTCCAGTAGCTCCACTGTTCAGCAGGGCCACTATGCTTTGGCTCTGCTGGGTGTCAGTAGTCTCAATCTTTACATTTAGATGCAAGGAGTTGGAAGATGGAGTGGCAGCAACTACGTATTGATGGGGGGCCAGAGAGATGCCATTCCCAAGCTAGAATGCATAGATGCTGTCTAGGAAGAGAAGAAGAGGGAACCTTTATTGAGTTTTGGACTAGAAGTGCATCTTGTACGTCAAAGTGGATGCTTGCAGTCTCAGCCAATGAGTCAATAGAAACAGATGGATTGAAATCTTCTACAGACAAACAAGCAAAGCAACTAGCACTAGGCAATGGAGGCATACAACTCATCCATTGCTTCACTAAAAATCCTCTGAGTCGGAAAGGGGAGCAGTTGGAAGTGACAACTCCAGAAAAGTAGACTCAGGTTTGGAAACATCAGATGAAGGGTCTCCCTGCACATCCTTTGCAGTGAGGAGCTGGAGGAGTAGCTCTTCCTGCTTGGTAGTGGAGAAATAGCATATTTCCAGCTCCTGGAAACAGTAGCATGCAAAGTGAGCAGGCTTTTCACAGTGGCAGCATAGCAAGCACATGGACTGGCATTGACAAGAAGCATCCACATCTATAGGAATCTCTGGAGGAAGTGTCCAAGCAGAAGCAGCTAGTGCAGGGCATACAGGAAGTAGAGTAGAAAGAACAGGGCAAGCAAGAGGAAAGAAGTGGTGTGGGTGATGTAACTCTTGCTTCAATTTCATGAGCTGCCCTTGTACCAAGACTTGATCTGGTCATTCTCTGGTAAGCCCTCAGCTGAGCTATCAATATGATTCATGAGAGTTGGGAGGAGGCTATTTCTGAAGATGAGGCAGAGCTGTAAGCCATCTGGATAACCTGCTTGCTCTACTAAAGCATGGAAGGAGTTGATATATTTGTCAAAAGATCACTTTTCTTGCTCAAACTGTTCAAGATTGCAGAGAGCAAAGGCAGCTGTCTTAGCTGAGTCCAGGGGAAAAATCTCAGCTCAAAAATCCTTCTCAAACTCCTTCCAGTTGGCAAAGCTAGTCACTCTACTAGGATGACAAAAAACTTGAAGGGTATATGTGGAAGCACAACCAGTCTTCATATATGACAAGACTCAAGCAATTTTCAAGGTATTAGATGTGAAGGACTCACCACTCAGCTGAATGTAGGTAACACAGGATTGAAGGAATCTTTTACTTTGCCTCCAGTCCCCAGCATTCACTGAAGTTCAAGAACAAGCCAAAACACTTAGTCTTAGTAGTGTTAGAGAGGCCTGAGGAGCGATAAATGGTAAAGGAATGTGTTCTAAGAGAGCTTGGAGGGATTGGGAAATGGTATCAGTGACTTGACAAAAGGCAGAGAGTTTGATAGTGTGAAGTGTTAAGGAGGCCTGAGTGGTCTGCATCTGGATCTCTAGTGCAAGCAAGCAGCTCCAGGCCTCATCCTGAGGGTTAAAAGCATGCAATAGAACATCTAAAGTGGCTGGCTGAGTCATAAAAACAGTGTAGGGCAGGAAGGCAATTTAATGGTGGAGAGATCTAAAGGGGCTGAAAGGAGTTCAAGCAGCTAAAAGGAGCTTCCAGACCAAAAACTAGAGACTTGATCTGCTGTAAGGGCAATCTTTGGAAGCTATGGCTCAATCATACAGCTGGCAGAGGAAAATTCAAAGAGTATATTAGTGTATGTATAAGTAATTAATAATAGCTGCATACCTGGTAGAGGAAAATCCAAAGAGAACAAGTCTAAGGATTCACTCTGCCAAATGCTCAAAGAAAATAAAAAGTAAGTCACATGATATGTAAGTTACATGTAATAGTCACATGTCCAGACTGTTTGGGTCACATGTCTAAGTCACATGCCTATGTCACCTGCTGAGGTCATATGTCTGAGTCACATGTGCAGCTGAGTCTGAAAAAAGAGAGTAAATGATAGCTGGATAGCTGAAAAAACTCCTTCTTTTGAAACTCAGACTAATTTGATGTTTGAGGGAGTCTGGCATCAGGCTGAGTAAATCAAAGGAATATGGCCTGTGCTATTCTCCAACTAAGTAGGCAGAAGTCTAGAGAGTTGAGAGCAAGGCTGAGAAGTGAAGAAATAGATGTGAAATGGATAAAGAAAGGGTGAAAAAATAGACAAGAAATAGATGTGAAATAGTAGTCTTCTGACAGGCTGACAAGTGGTTTGAGAACAACAACTTTGATGTCCTTTAATGGCCAGCCAAATCTTCTGATTTCAACACCTCTGAAAATATCTTAAGAAGCAACTTAGGCAGTATGAAACACCTTACAGTGTGCATGAATTGTGAGAGAAAGTTGCAGAGAAGTGGCATGAAATACCATTAAAGGTGTGCCAAAGATTGATCAAAAGCATGCCTAAAAGGATTCAAGCAGTTATAAAGTACTAGATACCAAAATTAAAGAGGTTCAAAAAACTGTCCCAATACATATATATTCTAGCATAACAATTACTCCATCAGCTTTGATTCAAATTACATAAGCTTAGGTGCAATCTGTAGCTAAAATGCTATAGTATTTTACATGATTTAATTAAAATTTTAGGTATTTTCAATCTTTCATGCCAATGTCATTTTTCAAAAAGTATGAAATATTGAGACAATATTTTAAGCCACTGGATATGCTTTGTATGTGGAGGTATGTATTTTGTAATGGGTTATTTCTTTTTAGAGCAGTGGCTCTATGAAGTGGAAGTGCAAAGAAATATACAGTAATTATTCTATAGGAAGTAATTAATTATGGTATATATGAGGATGTAAGTAGAATATGCTTACCTTTAATCACACTCAATAAGATGTTGTATGACTGAGAATAGCAATTTGTATATGGTTAGATAGTATAGTAAGGTATAAATAAAGTTAATCACAAAGTATTGGAATGTGAACCTATAAAATCTAGATAAAGATAGTAAAGTATCTTCATCCTCAGTCTGTGATACAACAACTGATATTCATAATCACAGAAATAATAAGTATCTTAATCATAGTGTATGTCTAATGTCTGTGTATAGCTAAAACTTACTTTCAGTCTGTAATACAACAATTAAGGATACTTACTATTTGTAAGTAATGAGTATATATGTCTACTTTGTCTCTTCAGTGTGATGACTATGATATATGGTAAAGGTAATTATTTATGACTTATGTGTCTATAGCCACAGATTGCAATATAAAGACTAGCAAATAACAATTGTCAGACTAAGGTGCAAAAAAAAACAGAGAAGTAGTCATTTATGAGGAAATAACCTCATAATATTTGGTATCATATAATGTATCTATGTGTTGATGTGAAATGTAAGTTTTGTTTAGTTAAAGTAGCTCAAATAGAATTCAGCTGGTATTTAGATCATTTTAAACTTTTTTTCACAAGGTTTGTGGGGCTCACATACATGCAGCACACACTTTTGTATAGAGTGTAATCTTTATTGATTTATTTAAAATGAACTTAAAGTTGCACTTACAATAGGCTTAAAAAGTATTATTACTAGTGTTTAAAGCTAATAATATGCTTGTAGGCCTAAGACATCTGCTTTCTGGGGAATCTAAGCTGTAGCAATGCTCACAGCCAGTTCTGATGTAATGAAGTTCTGATATAATGATCTTCAAAGATTAGTCTAAGGTTGAATCTTATCAGAATTGCTGCTTCCTCAAATTGTTTGACTGAATTAAATTGTGCTTTTCTCATGCACTGCATCAGGCTGTTTTATAGTTAGTGTTGGGGTGACTTATGCTTTTCTGAGATGTGCTAGGTCTATGTTTTTTGACCTTCTCACATGTGCTTACAGTTTTCAGCAGTCATGTAATTTATTTTAGGCAGTTAACAAATAAATTGTTTTTATTATTTGTTTTTCTCTTCCTCAGGTTCTGTCTTGTATTTGAAACAAGCATGTCAGTGTTGCTTTATCACAGCATATCACAAAATAAAGTGTATTCATATGTAGATTAATACATTAACTAGAGTCTGGAGTTAAAAAATTGAAGATGATTTTGTTGTTAATATATATAATAAACATAGTAATGTAAGGCTCTCACCTGAAGTCAAAAAATCAAAGATGATTTTGATTCCAAATAACTAGCAGATTTTAATGATGAGATTGTTGGAGCTTGGTAGAGATTAAATTGACAAAATGACCAATCCTGATTTTACACAGGAAGAGAAAATGAGGTCTACAACTTTTTTTTATTTTCTATGACCCAATTTAAATGCTGTCACACTAATCATATGATGTTGGCAGGAATATGGATTATCTACCTTACATTTTTCTCATCACTTTCTTTTTTGTCTATTATCTCTGTCTCAGTTTTCATGAGATATGGACTACATAAGCTGCTCAAGAAACATATGATATATTTGATAGGTTTATACTCAATAGGTAAAACCTAACTTGGGTTTTGTTGGTTTTCTTTTTTATTCTAATCCTGACACTAGGGCTCTGAAAATGGAAACAAAAAAAACCCTCAAATCTTTGAGGAGGGAGAACTATGCTCAACTCATAGTGGGACTAACATTGACTGTGAGTTGCTCATGGATCACTTTATAGCAGCACCTGGAGTTCTTTGGGTTATTTTACAAGCTTTTAGAAATTGTTTCTATGACTCAGAATGCCAAAAAAAATGCAGGATTAAGAGCATTGGGGTGAGTCTATGGATGATCTGTCTAACTCAATACCATCAAATGAAGGCACATAGACAATTTCACTGTCTGCTGAACTTAAGAACTCCTAAGCTCTAACCTAACCCTAACAGAACTTAATCAAACTTCTAACCTAGCCTCACTGCCTAACACTAATCCTAATCATATGCTCAGCAGTTGATTTCTTTCCATGTGAGTGAGCTGTTTCATCCACATGACTCTGCTTTTGGAAGCAAGACTTTCATTTTCATTCACTGCTGGCACTAGAACCTGTTTTCATCAGAAAAAGTGACAATGAACTGCATCATGCCATTTCCAATGTACATATTTCCAAGGGAAAAAGGATTGAGACAATGAAAAATGCCTTTTTCTAAGACAAAAAGTTGCCAATGGAAATGGTGTGACACATTTCTTTGTCACTTTTTCTGGTGGAAACAGGTTCTGGCCTGGTGATCCGGAGGGTTCTTGATGGGATCGAGTTCGACAGATCATCCCTCCCTCCATCGGGGCATTCAAAGAGGCATCGCTAGTTCGTATATAAATCTATTGTATTAGAAATTTCCAAATTTAGAACCGTGGCTGTCGTTCCAGCGGCCCTTCAACGCAAAATAGAACCTCGTTCCCATAACTTCTTTTGCGTACCTCTTGAACAAGGCCTCGATCTATTCTAGATCTCGGAACGATGGAGGTAGATATGCCCATACTAGTGCAATTACGGAGAAGCGCGGCGGCACGCTCCTTCCCATTGATGAAAGCCTCGCATCACTCGGTGTTGTATCCTGTCTAGACAATTTCGTCTTGAAGAAGTGTGAATAGTCTATCTCCGACCACGCTGTGATCGAGAGATCTCGATGAAAGAAGCATCATGTCAGCGTCCCATCGACCCCATAGTTATATGAGAGATTCAAGTGCACTCATTGGGTTTCCGCTTTTCCCTCAATGTCGGACCAGCTCCTCGATACTGCAGCAAAACATCCGTTCTCGGTTGTTGGACTGGCAGACAAGGTGTGTAACAGTCTCGCAGAAGCCATCATCAGAACAGGATGGGAACCCATCACACGGCTCTGTGAATCAGCGGTCACTGCGTATGTTTCACTCTATGACCCTATGTCAACAAAAAAAAAGAGTTGAAAACCTTGAACCAGGCTTATGTCAAAGATTGCATCAGGTCGACTGAAGGTCTTGACCCTTTCGCACATCTATAACTTTCCCTTGCGAGGAGATCATCATGAAGACAGCGGAGGCTTTCAAGCAGAGCTTAGAGTCATTAGTGATGTGTTCTGGGTGCGTCTATGCACCATGGGCGATCTAGGATTCGCAGAAGCCTACATGTACGGTGAAGTCGAGTGTGACGATCTCGTCTCACTGTTTCGCGTAAGTGTTAGCTCCCTTCCACATCATTTATCACTCTCATCCTTGTAAAGATATTTCTAGACAATCAAGAAAACCTCTCAAACCTCAACTCAGGACTTTCTTACTTGTTTACGCTCCCTCAGACACTAACGTCTTACCGATTCTTAAATACTCTTAGTAATTCGCGCTCCAACGTGTCGGCACACTATGATATCTCGAATGAGATGTTTTCTGGTCCTTAGTTGTTCCTACATGTGGCTTGTCTTGGAATCTCTGACACACTTTCAGGTTTCCTTTCTGAGGATATGACCTATTCTTGTGCAATCTTCAAAGATCTCAACGGCGACCTCAAGAACGGTCTTCCTATCAGCCCCTGGAGCGGCGGGCACGGTCTCAAGCGTCTTGCCACCAAATACACCCAATCAACCCCTGTAAAGCTCAATGGACTCAATGGATGTGGCCACGAGTCAAGCCATAGCTGTCCTCCAATCGATGAAGAGCTCCACGACGCCCAAATCCGCAAACTCAAACACATCATTCACAAAGCTCAAATCCACCCCGGCCATCGAGTGCTCGAGATTGGGTCAGGATGGGGCTCACTGGCCATCCTTATTGCTCAAACCATTCCCAACACGCACATTAACACAATCACGCTCTCTGTACAACAGCAAGCTCTCGCTCGTGAACGTGTTGCACGTGCTGGACTGAGCCAACGTATAGAGGTACATCTTATGGACTATAGGGATATGCCGGCGGAGTGGGAGAAGGTGTTCGATAGAGTGGTCAGTGTCGAGATGATTGAGGCTGTTGGCGCGGAGTTTCTGGAGAAGTATTGGCAAGTCGTCGATTGGGCGATGAAGACGGAGGGCGGGGTCGGGGTTATCCAGGTCATTACTATACCTGAAGCGCGTAAGTTTTACTTCCTGTCCATCAAACCTTGCACACTCCAGTCCTTTTTGATCGCGCCGTTGACATTGTGACGGTCAGGCTACGATCGCTATATCAAAGAGATAGACTTCATTAGAAAATGGGTGAGTGAACTTACGTTCCTTATTGATGAAGACCAAGTCTCACAATCATTCTCCTCCATCAACAGAGTATGTTTCCCTAACTGTGATTCCTACCCACCTTACTCATTCTCATCCAGTTTTCCCCGGTGGCTTCCTCCCCACCCTAACCCTCCTTCTTCAGAGTATGCGTTCCGGCTGTAAAGGCCGGCTTGTCGTCGATTCCGTTTCAAACATTGGTCCACATTATGCACGTACCCTGCGTGAATGGCGTAAACGGTTCCTTGACCGGTTTGAGAGTGTCATTGTTCCTGCCCTCAAGAAGGAATATCCAGATGTCATGTGTGGGCCAAGGGGGAAGGAAGAAATCGAAGTGTTCAAGAGAAAGTGGATATGTAAGTTGTCCCTTTAACTGTTCGGAATCATTCTCATTTTGCGTTTGATAGATTACTAGTAAGTTGATGCCCACACCACTTCATCATTTGACTTGAACGCATATATAGCTGTTATTGTGAAGTTGGATTTACCACCCGCACATTGGGAGGCACGTAACTTCTTTTTAAAAGGTTCAGACTTTCTGTGTCCAACTTATAGAATGTTTATTCAGATCATATCGTCTCGTTTGTACGAGAAGGTTACCAAGATTACGGATGTAATGTAATGGAATAGATTACTTGATCGATTAATTGCCTGCTAAGTAATATTCAATGGTGTACGATTGTATCATAATAATTGTCTGGAGAATGCATGGGTGATGAAGACAGGAATACATGCCAGTTAGTATCTGGTGCTTTACGGAATAAAAAATGTTGAGCATAATACATTGTGGTTCCTTATACCGAGTCCCCGAAAACTGATCTTATGAAAAACGCGGGTATACTTTACAAATCGAAGAACTCACAATCACCAAAAGTAACGTACCTGGTCCCGGCGGTGTTAAGTCCCTCTAGCGACCTGATGAAGTGGTATAGATTCTCCTCGGGGGTGTTGATGCTGGCCGTTTGGGGACAGTCTGCGAACAGCCTGACTCGGGTTTGGATCCTGATATCACGAGCTGAGATCGACCCAGAAAGTTTTCAAGGTCTATTTAGAGGAAATCAGAGTCGTACAATGGTAGAAATAGACATGTTGTACCACTGCCGCGGTCAGTCCCAGCCTCGAGTTCCTCCTCATCCGTTTCAGGAACAAAGTTGTCTATGAAGATGGAAGTTATTGACAATCGATAAACCATTTCCACTCTTTAAAGTTAAAGGCCCACTTACCAGACCCAACAAGCTCCCTCTGAAGCTCCATAATCTCCTGCAGGGACGCTGCTCCTGCTTCCCATGTATCATATTCCTCATCCGCCTCAGGCGTCAGTGTTCTCACCCTCGTCGCTGTAGCTGTACCGGGACACACGGGGCTACTCGGTCCCGACGAGCTGCTTACTTGGGAAGCGCTACTTCGATGTACCGAGTTCTGTAGGGCCTCGAATGAATTGACCCAGTCAGCAACCCTCTTGCGTTTTCGGGTATCGGTACTCTGAGAATGTAATTCCGGTGGGACCGAAAACGAGGCCTCGGGAGACGGTGTTATGTGATCGGAGCAGTGTCCCGTTGCTGATGGCGCAGTTCCAGGTAGAGCTGGAGGGGAATGAAATGGAACTTGTAGAGAAGTGGGAATTTGTGATGGAGGCTCTGAAAGTCGGTGAGTGAGAGCATTTCTTGGCATACTTTGCGAAAAAGGTCGACCAAAGTCAAAGTCGGACTCTGTCTTCCGTCTTTTTGAAAGTTGAACTTCTAGTAGGTATAAGCACACAGGCTCACTGGATTTGAAAAGGCACAGTTACCGGGGACTAATTTGGGAGGGCGCTTCTGCAGAACGCAGTCTCTCAACGGTAGCAGCCGAGGAGTCGGTCGAGGCGTGGAGAGAACGAAGGACTCCCTGGATCCATCGTGACTCGGGATAAGAGGTTGGGAAACGGGAGAGCCCTCAGACGGTCTATGGAGCACTAATTGTTCATGGTCAAAGCTAACTCGATCCAGCACAGGAGACTCTAAAGGAGTCCCGGTTTTCTTCACCCGAGGTGGGCTTTCAGACCTGCGTTTCACAGGAGGCTTAGGCGGTGGTGGTTCCTTTGGTTCGAATGGAAGCTGTATGGGAGAGGGCTGCCACGATCCACGACTAACAGAATCAAGAGAGATCCATGTCTGCCGGCGATCGAGGAAACATGGTTGAGAATCAGGTATAGGTGACGAGTCCTGGAGTGAGAAGATTTCTGAACATCACGTAATGTATCAGAAATATTTGTGACATACTGTTCCCTGGGACATGGACAAACCCCCAGCAATGCTTCCACCAAAAGCGTCGCTATAACCTAGTAGACAAGCTTTCAAACAATCCGGATAAGACGACGTGTAATCCTCAATTCCGTGGTAACTTGCACGCCAGTATTCATTGAAGCTGAGCGGGCCAATGGCGGAGGACGACAAACGGCCAAACGCTGAAGAAAGAAACGGCGAGATCGCAATGAGAGTATCGAGGGAAGGCGGTAATTCGCGCAGTAGCCCTAATGTCGAGCAATATACTTCTTGAACCTAAAAATAAATCATATTGATGCAGACGAACTCCTAGCAGAAATGAAAACATACGACAACATCATGTTCCCTTGTCAGCATCGCCGCTTTCTCGTCTCCTATCCAGCAACATAAGCCTTTCTCTGCGAAAGTCAGAAGCTGAACCAGTAACGTTCGAGGTACAGCAGCAATCATCTTTCCAAGGTGTCGTATGATCTCAAGACAGGCTGCGAGCAGTTCTGCACGCGGGGGATAATTCGAAAAAAGGGTACGATCAACAACAGCAATAAAATTCTGGGGAAGCGTTGTGCAGCCTGAGAGATCTATGTATACCAAGAGGGCAGAAACGCCTTGAGGAAAAGCCACCAAGCTAGGAAAAAGACATTATAACTCAAAACATAAGAGGACAGGAATGAAGAGGGACGCACGCGTTAGTTCCATTATCTCCCAATCTCCTCAGAAATCTGTCCACAACCACGAGACGATTAACGGAGTCGAAGTCTGCCATGGACATTGAACTCCGAAGTACACCTTCCCATAGATCGATTTCCGCCCCGAACATCACCCAGGACCTAGAAAAAACAAGTCAAGCCAAATCTACCAGGAGAAGGCAAAGACTGACTTAAGTGGTATCACAAGGAACGAAGCTAACTCTTCCCAATGCGCCTTTTCATCTGGGACCTGCCATGTCCTCGCCAAAACCGTCCACAAATGCCTGGTCACTTTCTGACCTTCGATCCCAGTCGACATAACATGAAGCAACGTGGGGATACCAACAGATATCAAATCGGCGCAAAGATCACTCCAAGCAGCCTTAATCTGTTGTTCTTCGAGAAAAAAGTTGACCTTGAGGACACTCGCGAGAATCTTTTCGGCGGGAAGCCACGACGTTGCAAATACGTTCTTCATCACACTCCATAATCGCTTCACTTCTATCAGGCGGTGTACCTGAACTGAAATGTCTTGTGACTGTACGAGGAATCGAGTGACAATATCTGCTATTCGACTCGCGAAGTTACCAGATACCTTGAGATGTCGACGTTCCTGGGTTAGATCCGTCTTTGCCAACAAGAGTGACTGCCATACATCTAGTAAATCTCTCTGGATTATATCACATAATCAGCTACTCTCCTTGACGAAACCGAAAGATCGCACTAACCGGAAGTTCGAAAAGCAAAGTAAGCGTCCGCTCCACTGCCTCTATCCATGTCTCGACCAACGCTATCCAATGACACTCTATCTCTGCTTCGGTAAGCGCACGAACACGGTCTAGGTCCATTGTAGAAACATGCTGCGCAATGTCGTTGACCTTGCGAGAACTGGCGTCCATCAACGTCCCGTCAAACATCTCCATGCTAGGCCTGATGTCGTCCAACTTCCTCGCTTTCGTCTCGTTCAATCCAATGGCGTTAACAAGCCTAGACAACACTCGAACCCCGACTTCGTAGTCCATGGCTTGACCATTTCCAATCATCGCCTTGATGACCAACAGAGCTCTCGACACATCCCCCAAGCTAGCAGCAACACCGTCACCACCACTAAGGGGGAGTAGAAGCCCTCGGACTAGCAACACACCCTTATCGCCCTTGACATTGTCCTTGAGGAAACGGAATGCTCTTCCCTTGATTCCGAGGCTGGTATCTGGAAGGTCAGGATCTTCAGGCCGACGCCAAGTCAGGTGTGTCGCTGGCAAAAGCGTGAACGCCCATACAAGGCCGCTCCACGCGGCTATCGCAAGTTGGTTGACATCCTCTCGTTCATGAGCGAAAGCATGGAAGAGTCCATTGGCGAAAAAACGGAAGTCAATGCGCGTATACAGCCATCGGTCGGAGAGAACGATGAGGGAAGCAAGCGTGATGACGGCCCAAACTGGGTCCTTAGTGTCACTTGATTCTGAGTTAAATGCCATCATGAGATAATAGTGAAGCGGGAATTCCTCCCGGGAGGCAGTCTTATAGTCCTTGAATGGTGTTTGTGGTTTGAGGAAGGTATGGATGTTTTGGCTAACAACTTCATGAGGGAAATCTGGAAAGCAAAATTTTGCAAGAACAAGACCAGATAGAGCGTTGCATGCTTGCAGACGACATTCTACTTCGTTTGCAGCGAGATTTGTCAATATTGTAAAGAGAAATCCTAGCAAATGATTGGCAAAGAGAGCTTGTTGACGTTTCAGGAGAGAGTTGATCGCCTTAAGGAACTTATCAGGAGATTCAAAGAGTTCTTAATGTAAAAAGACTACCTTGAGACTGTCACATTTGGCTTGCAAACCCTTCTGACCGTTCAAGGCATGCCTTAAAGCTGAAACAACTTCCCCCTTTCGGGGCTCCAGGATGGACGACGGCAGTTGCTGACTCTGTATTATCCAGTATACAAGCGAAACTGTTTTGCTCGCGTTGAGAGTGGATAGATCGGTTACTGAAGTAATCTTTAAAACCTCGTGGAAGAGTTCATTAAGCTCACAGACTAAATCGAAACATTAGAAGGGGACCTTGAAATAACCTAAAATGTACACACCAGGAAATAACAGATACAGTGCGCGGAAGGTGAAAATGTCTGATAATACACGTAGACTAAAATGGCAGAGAGTTGAGAGGTCTATTGTATGTTGGACGTCATGGTCAGTCATAGAAATTTCGGACGAATAAGATTCAAAGAGAGAAGACGGCTTGTAGGTGTGTGAAGGATTAAACAAGGCACGTCGGACGTCTCGCTTTAGAGCTCGTGCAAGAGAGGTGGCTTGTTCTTTGAGGGGAATAAGTGCGGGTAAAGGCTCTTCAGCGCACACAATTGAGGGGGCGATTTCCCTTATCCGCGTAGAAAGCACGTTATAGGCTTCGGTGATGTCGTGACAGGTTATATACTCCGAATCGTAATCGTCAAGCGACTCCAATATAGTCTCTAAAGGCGATAAAAGATATGTTTCACACATTGAGGGATGTGTATCTGCATTCGAAAGGGATAGCTTGGCGTCAGGTCGCGCGACAGAGTCGAGGAGGGGTTCCATCATGGCCTTTGAGCTCGCCATACTCCGAGATCGATATCCAACAGCAAAATCAGAAGTAATACTCGGTTTGTCACTTGAAGACAGAGGGACTGTCTTCATGACCATTCAGCGCTTGCTGGCATGAGATATGGAACGATCAATAATTGAATGATCATGCAATGTACGATGTTGCTCGAGGAGTTGCTAGAGTATACTTTCTATCCAATCCAGTTGGATATTAACCTTCAACGCCTTGTTAACCTGCTTTGTACACTTGGCCAAGAAACAAGGTTCATGATTGAAATTTTCAAATTCGAAAAGTTGAGAAAGGTTGTGAACCGCTCACCTGCGCTGTGGTACTTATACATCCAGCAAGCCTATATGACTCGACGTTGTGGGAGCCTGACGAACAGGCCGTATCAAACGGTGATAGTCGGCAAGAGTCAAAAGTACTAGTCAATTATGGCTGCAGAAAGTCACGAGGTTGTCGCGTTGAGGTCACACGACGTTCATTATGACTTGACTGATCAAATCGCTTACGTCACTGGCAGTCAAGGAAGCAGAAACAAGAAACACTTCCCGAAAGCAAAAACGATAATGGTGGTCAAGGTCACTTTGAACGGAATTACCCTTGCAGAGTCTACCGAAACTGTGGTTGTGGAGAACAACCACTACTTTCCTCCTTCAGCCGTAAACAAGTCGGTATTCAGCGACTCTGAAACTCAGTAGGTTCCGCTCCCTTTTATATATTGACACTTCTCATCTATGATTGATGCGTAGCACCGTCTGCCCATGGAAAGGGTATGTTGAGAGAGTTGCACGACGTCGAAACACACGATGATGTCAATTTAGGACGGCTTCTTACTTCAACGCCACTGTGGCCGGACAGACAGTGAAAGATATAGCATGGTATGTATATCAATTGCAACCGACTTTCAAGTCAGTACCCCAGATGGTTGCTCGTTGAGAAGGTACTACCCCAAGGCCTTTGAAAAAGCGAAGTCGATCGAAGGGTACGTCGCATTCTACAAGGTGCGCGATTTTCCCTGTAAACCAGAGGAGAAACTCACTTTTGAGTGGATAGGACAAGGTTCAGATTAATTAATATCTTGATCCCCAGTAGATCTGTAATGCAAAAGGTTGTAATATCTTGCATACGATGATTATAGGTCATAAATCAACATTTAAGCTTGATCTTGAGCTAGTCTTCTGCCACTAACGGGTCCCTAGCCATCCTGCATGTGTCGAAGCTGCTAAGTTAGTGGATTATCGAAGAGAGGCTCCCACTTGTCTTTCGCCCCAGGCTCCTGTAAGGATAAACGACACCATCTGCAGGGCAGTCCTACAATTACGAGCTCTCGAATGCTGCGACAAGCGTCTCTTATCGGAACCGATAAGAGGCGTGAAATAGTAATAGAACGACCGAGTAGAAAAAAATCTAACGAGGCATCTCTAATCGGAACCGATAAGAGGCGTGAAAGAGGAATAGAAAAAAAAGCAGTCCGCGGTGTCCATGACAATCGGTAAACGCGAAAACGGGCAATCAGGTAAAAAGTACTCCTGACTCTCGAAGATGCTATGGACATTTCTGAAGAGCTAAGTGTGTATGACATGTAGTGATCAGAGTGGTGAAGTTTGAAGTAAAACTCACTCTCCAATCAACTGTTCTTCCTGGCGTTCTTTTCTCATCCAGAGGTGACTCGTGGTCCTGGACCATACCTTTTTGATCATATCCTGGTTCATCGAAGTACCATCCAGGCTTGGAACATACTACAACGTGGTAGTAGTTATTAGACATGAGATCCCGAATCTCGGGATCACTCAACTCAGAAGCCCAATCTTCTTCTTATCATTACACACCTCCATCTGAATGTAGGCCATCGGATTGGATACAGATACGCGTTATTCTAGCAGAAGGATATATAAAAAGCGTGCAGGTTCGCAAATGGATGTTCCATATACCCTGGTTGAATTGTACGTGCATCGAGAAGAGTGCGGTTACCCGGTCACGTTTCTACCCCGGGAGGAGGAATCCGGATTCGTAGCCAGGTCAATGAATCCCTTGCCCAGCCCGATGAAAAGAGGTCCTGACCGTTTTTACTTCGGTAAAAGGTTGTTCGCAAACAGCGCGTTCAGGTGAGTTCAAGAACAACAGAGACAAATATTCATTTCGGCGCCGCATCGCAGCAAGAGTAATAATGTATTAGGTGAAAAGATATGTACGATATGTACTTAGAGTAAAAATGCAGAGTGAACAGAAGCTAAATTATTATTCGCGTTGTATGAACAACAGGTCCAATATCCAGTCTTATGGAGACGGTTAAACTACGCGCAGACTTGGGATGGTTCATGTCCAATTCTTAATAATGCGGTCGAACCTTGAACTTCTGTGACTTGTTTCCCTGCGATGGATCGAGTCAAATACTGTGGGATAGGCAGAGTGTACTTACCGAGTCCCCGAACACTGACATGATAAAGGTTGGAATGGCCATAAGAATGTGTATATTCTCCAGGACAGGTTGAACTTACAAACGATGAAGTAGTCATCACGATTCTTTGTATTATGTGGAAGGGTTACGAGAGTGTGTCCTTGTTCAATAGGAAAGGAATACGCCAAAGGATGAGCTTAAACATCCAAGCGATAAGTTAAAAGACTGCAGCAAAGAAACGGAAAATCACCAATATCCAGGTTCTCGCTGTCAGTCCCGTCGTACCCCAGAAGAATCAGTCCCGTGGTGCCTCGTCTTTCATTGGGAATGTTCGACGTATCTGTGAGACGATCGACACGAAATCTGTCACTTTCTATCACGATACTCACCCCATGTAACGTTGTGAGCTGTGCCTGGAACCCAGACCATGCCAGCCTTAGGATAAGTGATAGGAGGATTGAACACAATGAGTGACTGTGGGTCTATTGGAGACCCGACACAGTTGCTAACACTGGCCGCGAGCAAAAAGAAAGAAGCGATAGCAGAGAAGAACATTGTGCATGAACTGTTGCAATGTATGCTGTAATTAGGGAAGAAAAAGCAATCGTAAGGAAAGAGAGATGATGAAAGAATAAGGAACACTAGAAAAAGTCTTCAGCCCTTTTATCTCTGAGAGGCGCGGTCAGAAGCAAGACAGGACTTCTTTGATTTAGCAGAAGCCATGACTTCGCACAACGAGGCCAGAACACTTCTCCCGCCACCTAAGTGTCAAGTATCGCTTTCCTACAAAAGTCTTCGCGACTCGAGTTCGGTTCTTTCCACATAGGAGAGAAGCTGCCAGACAGGCGCACGCTTAACAACAAACAAACAGTGCTTTTGAAGGTCGAAGGGACCTCCATCAATGATATACTCAGAGGGAAGTACGTAGACTTGTCAGATAGAACAAAAGGGAGTGACTTTCCCGTGAATAGAGTTGCTTTGCGCTGAGGCCACGGACTTGGAGATTTGTGGCTCCTCGCAGATGTGGCGATAGAAATTCGCAGACAGATCCTCCAGACTTTCGCTACCTAGCCCAAACGTCCGAGTTCACCACGGTCTAGTGGAGTACTTACGCATACCGAGGAGAGGGAAACACAAGTTCACGTCACAAGAATATACGTGGTCACAACAGAACAGTAGAACCACATCATCAGATTGACAGATACACGCATCTAGAGCACAATTCCAGGCTGTTCAGAAGAACAACGAAACATGTAATCAAAAGATACTTATGTAGTACTGTCAAGGCCTGATAGAGAACGCCGGACTGTGATTACCGGAATCACCGAACACTAATGAGTTGTTCAGTAGATTGGATGAGTCTGGACCGTTCGACTATAGAGCAACGCAACTTACCGACGACGATGTAGTTGTCTTTTGGTGAGACATTCGGAACTGTAATAGTGGCACGTCTATCACCGAGCTCAAAATCTTTAGCGAGGGGATGATCTAATAACAAAGACAAAGTAAGCCAGAAAAATTGAGGGATTCTTTGGCCAGGCGGCTGACCGAGGTCGAGGTGCTCGTCAAAACTCCCTTGATCTATCCAGCCGAGGACTATCATGCTCCTTTGTTTCCATGACTCCTTGGGAATACTATCAAGATCCCTTCTCAACTTTAAGCGAAAGCAGGCTGCGAACTTCTAAACAAACGTACCACGTAACATCAACCTGATGGCCAATTTTCCACACCGTAGTCTCACTGGGACTTGTGATTTTTGGATTGTAGACGGTACGCCGAGATGGAAAAGATGATTGAGTATAGCGGTTCTGGGAATAGAGATGGAGGCCGTTGGCGGACGCAATGATTGCACTGAAATCAATGATGACGACAAGCAGGGAAAGCATAGAGAACGATTGGAACATCATGACCAGCGTGAGTTCGCAGAAAAGTATAGCAAATATGAGGATAAAGATAGGAGTTTGACGGTTGAAAGCAAGAGGGAGAGCTGAGGCTGACACTCTTTCCGCCCCTCCTTTTATTACGCCAGATTTCGATTTTGACTGATCACAACATGTTGGAGAAGGATCGCGAGGCGCGTTCAGGGACACGCGAGAGTCCTACGCCGCAGCCGCAAGGAGAAGTGCAACTTTTGCCTAAAATGGAATACGTCGGAATTGCACTCCCATTAAAACAAAGGGCACTACTATCCTGTGGCCCGTTATACAGAGTGTACAAGGCTCTGATAGCTGCCAATCATTCCGTAGCGGGGAACGCAACCGCTGTAGGGAGGCCTTTGGGGAGAAAAATACAGTGAAAAACTTTACAGTCGGACTATATGAGTCGGATACGGAATGCGGAACACCTCAGTCGGTGTATCAACGACTGAGGTGGGTTCAAAGTTACCTTTTACAGTGTACCGACGCTAACATAGAACCTAGTATATTGTATCTAACAGGTACATAGAAATATATAGTCGTTGATCCACGTATATATATATATGTATCTAACGACAACATCATGGTGGCTTACATATAATAAGAGTGTACCAGGGAAAGACAATCTTATTTCGCCAGTACATTTGTGTCAGACTGCAGGACTGATGATAAGCAGTGAGAACGAGCGATCCAAGATTGAAATGACGACTAGCTACTTAGTAAAGTAGTCGTCGTTACTCTGATAAGATTACGTCCTCACGTGAAATTCAAACCTTGCCAGCCCGATCGTATTACTCCGAAGGCTGACTTCAATGTCGACCAATCTTTTACTGACTCATTTGCAAAAACCGAGTTCCATTGTTCCTCTTGAAACAATTATCGCCGCATTGGCCCATCACCTGAGTGTTGACCTTCCCACTCCAACCCCATTAACGGCTTCTGTTGTCTCATCACCATATGTCCTTGCCTACCCCCCAACGAACGAGAAACTCCAAGGTCTAGTCACAGCTTTCAGGCATGCTATCCATCTCAAGCATCGGGCATTGGTAAAAATGGCAAATGAGGGATGGAGTTTGTCACGAGCTATTTTTTCCAAAGGAGTGGAGGGGGGAATGCGAGAATGGGTTAGAGCAGTCATCAGGGGACTACAAGGAGGTCGAGCGGTGGTCAGGCTTGCGTGCTGCACTGGCCTTCTGCTCGGTGTTAAAGATTTGCCTCAAATTGGCGCGGGCTACGGAAAGGTGGAAGACGAAATTGTCATTGCAATAGCAGAGGTTATGGATGACTATAATCCAGACACTAGTGACTGGGAACAGGAGTTTAGACCCAAGATAGACGGTAAATCTCGTTCATATTTACCAATCAAAATGGTCCTCATGTACAATATTAGACCTCCTGCTCTCGTTGACTTTGGTCTTAGCTTCACAGTCGCTACCCTTGTTACCAAAGGCCAAGCTGAAAGCATTGCCGCTCTCTTCTCTTGCGGGATTCCTGACTTCCACAATTGCCAAGGCATTTCAGGAAGGCATGTTTATGAGGACAAGTTTGTCCACCTCGTTCAAAGAGACCGTTAAAACATTGTCAACGTCTCCTGTGATGCAGGCATTAGCTGGGCTATCAAAATTAACCGCATTGACTTTAGAGCTATTGCTTGAAGCTTCAGCACAAGGTGTTCAGGATGCTTGCACCACTATCCAAACTTTTCAAACCATTGCATCGCACATCGAGCAGGACTGGAGAGGTAGTCAGTTTGTCTCGGTACAAAACGATGATGAACTTCGTATGGTCCATCATCTTCTTGAACCCCTCTTTTTGTGCTAATCAGTTATCTGTGTAGCTTCCGATGTCAAAGACACATACAGATCCATCTGGTCGATTTATAAGGCCCTCCTTTTTAGTATTATCATGGTGTCTGATGGTGCATTGGGTGCTGTTGTCTATGCACGACCACAGGCGCTTTCCTCACAAGAAGCACCAGTCACGCCCCACATGCTAGCGAAATCCGTACTACAGACTCTATCACATCTCTCATTCGTAGTCTCTCAATTTGGAGGGGTCACCGCTACTGCTACCGGCGACGATCCGGGTTTTGTGGAGCTACGCAAAGTGTTTTATATAGCTCTCGACGTCTTATCTGCTGAAGAGCCGTCCGGAGGACAGCGAGGTCGGGAAATACATCACTGCGAAAACTTCGTCAAAGAAATGGTGGTAGACTTAGGTGTTGATATCTGTCAGTTATCATTTGCTCTCGTGTCAATTTTTAACTCGGTAACCCATTCAGTCGTGCCCGGGGACATGACCCATCGTTCAGGAACCTTTCAACAAGCGAAAACTGCGTACACACTAGCGTGTATCGAACAACTTGTCCCGTCGCTGGGAGTCTCATGCCTCAAAGATTACGTCTGTAGTCTATGTATTCCGTGAGTATCGCTGCACCTCTTCCTTGATGTCCTCGGGACCGCCCGGGACATTTTCTTGCAACTTCTAATTCTCGCCACTTGCTTTTTGCGGCATGCCTCGTTGTACCACTTCTCGTGCGAATTCTTCTTTACCGCGTTCCAGCGTGTCCTTCTTCTACCCGTATTCTGTCGGCGAAATCCGTCACATGACATTTAATATCCTGAAATATCATGTAGTGCGGACCCACTTGACACTGCGCACATGTCGTACATCTTTTCATCAGAATTCCGATACTCTTTTTGTGTGGGATCGATAAGGTCCTATCTAGAGCGCTTTACCACTTTCTCTCTGATGAAATTACGCTGACTCCATTTGCATTCAGGTACCTCTCAGACCCTTCGCACCGTGAGACATACGAATCTGCGCATTCTGTAGTGTTGTCCATTTTTTCATCTCACGCCCAGCAGCTCCAACTGGATCCCACTCCATTGGATTATTCTGATCCCCGGCGCACAACGACCCATGATTGCCTTGCAGAGTCGACTCATTTTGTACATCGCATGGTCCCCTTCTATGCTCAATGTTTGCTCCAGGTGAGTCTTTTCTCCTAATAACACGCATCACATCCCCCTCGCCTTTCATTTCCACTTTGACTTAATATTCTGAACTCTGGACCATCTTATTCGTTTCCGTTTCTTCATCTCCGACGTAGTTAATTCGACGTGTTGTCGTCGAAGGTCACATTGGTGTCTCCTTGTGACGGAAACGCCGCATTCTTCCGATTTTTCATTTGTTGGCATCAAGTTGACGTTCTTCTATCTTTCTCCACAGAATTCTCAGGATGGGCGTTTAAGCATGGCACAGCTACGGTTAGCATACTCGGCCCTCGTCAGGAGTGCAAACACTTTCGGTTCGATCGCCGAGGGCCACCAACTTGGATGGTATTGCATCACATTGATTCTTGATGTGATCAGGGACCTTTCGCTGGAGGGGAAGAACCTCGAGACTGGTTCCAGGCAACGCTTACATCGTTTGCATCTGACCTTCATTTCCACGGTTTCTTCGCTTCCCATGCCCCTCATGATTCGCGCCTTGGAGGAAATTAAAAGCATCATTACGAAATGCCCACATTCAGATAGTGGCGTTGAGAGGGAGAAAGACGAAGTAGAAGAAGAGAGAAGAAGGAAAGAACTGGTTGATGCATTGTTCCAAGAGATTTCGGAAAAAGTAGGGGAACAGGAGAAGGAGGCCGCCATGAGATGGTGGTATGCTCACCGGGCGGCTTTTCTTGATGGGAATCAGGGGATGAGCATGGACGCACAAGTAGATGAACAACTTCATTCCAATATTGTATCCCGTTTGTAAGAATGTTTATCACAAATTATAGATTTGTCCCTGGGATGGTCACCGGATCGGTCATCTATTTGGCGACCGGCGGCCACCTCTATTCTCCGGTGTCCAACTTACCCCTTCTGCTCGATCAGTCTCTGCCCTGTTTTTGGCAACCGATCATCGATAACTCATGCTCTCAAGCTTGTATATTACTTTCGCATCACGAGGCATACTATCCGCCCATGGCAAGGGCCCTCGAAGCTCCCTAAGCGGTCCAATCGGACACGGTACGGCTCAAGCCCAGAGAGTGATAACTCCTGAGAGCCTTAACTGTTGCGAAAAGGAAAGGGAGGTGTCATAATGTGGGTGACTGCCGTTGTCTCTCATAGACGATACATATCCCCCATTTGGTTATGCAATTTTTCGAGTATAAACTGCCTTTCGCGCCCTGGACCCAAGATCGGTCTCTTAACGAATCCACTTCCTTCCACCTACGGCTTGTTCCCAGCCTATACTTCGTACAATGGCAGAGATAAAAACGCACTCGAACCTCCCTCATATCCCGGACGATATCTCACTTCCCCATTTCATGCTAGAATATGATCATCCCTTGCGGCCAACCCGTACGGACGTAGCCTGTCTGATCGAAGATACTAGTGGCCGCAAAATTTACCTTGAGGAGGTACTTCTATTCCATGGGTCACTTTACACTATTGACATAAGGTCCTTGAGCTGAGAAATAATACTCATGCCTTGGCAAGTACATTGCGCGCCACGTACGGTCTTGGTGAGATCAGTCCGAGTCACATCTCTCATTCTTCAGTTTATCTGGACTTTTTGTGTTAGGCGAAGACGATGTAGGCATGTCGTTCACCTCTGCATCTTCAAGTCCATACTGAAGCCATTCTGTTCCACGATGTAGTCATGATATCGAGTTATAATCATATAGGCAAGGTTCCTCATCGTGGGCATAAAGCATGTAAAACTTAAATTTCTATTTTTCTCAGATTATGCAACAGCTCTTTGGGCCATACACCTGCTCGGAGGAGTTGTTAGGTATTTTCCCTTCTTCACTAGATGCCATACCTTGATTTATCCTCTTCAAGTTGCTCCAATCCTCAAAGTACTGTTGGGGAACTTCACAGGCAGCTCAAACTAGCGAAGATAACTTTCGTCATCGCACATTCTAGTAACGTCTCTACGGTCCTCTGTGCCATGCGTCTAGCTGGTCTGTCGTCCGATCGTGCTATTTTAATTGACCGAATGGCTTCTCATCCTTCCGTACCGAGGATATTAAACGTTTACGATTGTATACAAGGTGTTAAGAACAACTTTGATTTCCAGGGACGTGTCTTTGGCTCCGGCGAAGCTAAAAGGAAAATTGCACTGCTTTCATGGTCTTCGGGGACGACGGGAAAGCCAAAGGTAAAGTTATTTGTCGTGCCGTTCCAATGGGTTTTAACAGGTTACCAATACAGGCCGTGGCGATATCGCACTATGCCCTCGTTGCTAATATCATTCAAATGGCCTCGCATAGTCAAGTAGAGAAAGCTAATCGCTTTCGCAATGTCCGGGGGTTTCGGCCTGGAGATGTGGCTATCGGAGGTGACTATTGATTCTCGATTCGGATCTGTAATCTCTGACGAAAGTGTCTTTGAAAGTTTTACCTTTCTATCGTAAGCCTTGTGACCTGCTGTGCAGCTGGATATTTGTACTAATAATCATGCCAAGACGTAGCGGGACTCATGATCAGTGCATGTTGATCTCAAGTCATCCTCTTCTTATGTACTGACCCTTGTCCTCCGGTTAGCTTCATTTGACTTTGTTTTGTGCTGTAAGTTAGTAACCCGTCAATTGGATAGTTCTTCTCATACTAAATTCCAAAAGATGTCTGTTGTCGTCATAGAGAAGTACAACATTCTTAGTACCCTCGAGAGCATCGTGCGCCACCGAATTACACATCTCATGTACGCACCTCTTGTCCTTTTTAACAGTCGTTCTGAGATAAAGATATCAAGACTTGTCCCTCCTCTGGCCGTGGAGTTGTGCAAGGTCAGTATATTAACAAGTTTTTTGTGGTGTCTCGGTCGTTGACAATCGTATGAAGCATCCCGCAGTCAGAAATCATGATCTGAGTGGAGTCAAACACATGATCATCGGTTAGTCTTCCGTCTTGGGCTGTTGATACTCCTGTCTTATTGGAAACTAGGAGCGGCTCCTGTTCCAAGAGAAATCCAAGCTCAATTGTGTGAATTGTTTCCAGATGCACAGATCGGACAGGCGTATGGTATGACCCCGTGTTCTATTTGCACTTTCTTTGCTTTTGACAGATGGTTGGAGGACTTACGGAAATGACGACCACTTTGGCAATGATGACAGGGACACAGAAGCGAGGCGCAGTTGGAAGTACGCACGGATATCCTTTTTTTCTAACATGGCGCTGACGCATCGACTTGTCGATCAGGTGGTGGTAGACTCCTGCCCGGTTTACATGCCCGAGTTATCAGACAGGATGGTTCATTGGCAGACTATGGTGAACCAGGGGAACTCGTCGTTAAGGGGCCTGCTATTGCTCTTGGATATCTTAACGATCAACAGGCGTAAGTAATTCACCCAATTTCTTTCCTCGGATATGTCTGACCATGAATCACAGGACCAAAGACACATTCGTTGATGGGTAGAACATTTATATTATCTTTGTAATTATAACGTCGCTGACATTTTGAAGGTGGGTCCATACAGGCGATCAAGTGATCATCTCAGAAACACACGAAGTCTTTGTAATTGACCGGTTAAAGGTATTGCTGAAATGAATTAAGCGAATTATTGAGATGTCAAAGTCATACAGGAAATGATCAAGGTGAAAGGCTTTCAAGTCGCGCCAGCTGAAGTGGAAGGATGCCTCTTGTCACATTCGTATATCACAGATTGCTGCGTCGTTGGCATGCCGGATGAATATAGCGGGGAGGTTCCATTGGCGTTTGTGGTACTGACCCCTGACGCGCAGGCAAGGTTCATGTCAAGTTCATATGAAGCTTATAACATCAAGCATAGCATCTTTAAGGTAAGAGAATCGCATTTTGTGGTTTTTACTATTTAAGAACCTGTTCCAATATTACCATCGTTTGAAGCATGTTGCAGACCGACTGTCCAAATACAAACGACTCAGAGGTGTTGAAATCGTCAAGACGATACCGGTGAAATTTGAATTCTCAAATCAGACAATATTGAAGACTTATTTTCACTCAGAAAAATGGCAGCGGTAAATTGTTACGGCGTGTCTTGTGTGATCGAGTCAAGGAGCAAATCGCCCAAAGAAAATGTCGTCCAAGGTTATAGAGCCCCGCTCCAAGTCCAAAACGGAAATGGGTCCTTCTATTCTGTAATAGTTCTGTATGAAGCTAGAGCATCACTGCCTCCGCCCCACTGATTGTCAGATTCAAGACAATATACGGGCGCTTAAGTAGGAGCTATTGGCCAGGGAGCTGCTTCGCAGACATGTGACTTCAGAGAATGAAATGACTTGAATTGTGACCCCCCGGCCTTTCATTTACTTAAAGTACCCTTGCCTTGGATGTGTATGTAGTGAGTGCGAGTCTCGCAATCTTCAAAGGTCACATGTTTGCGAAAGAGCTGCTTGTCAATAGAGCCTTTCCCAACTACATCACGTAAGTAATTCGGGTGGGTACTGCCTCGCTGGAAGTAGAAAATTTGAGTATGGTGGATCAAGATGAGGATAAATGGAGCCATTCGCGATCGCTGGTGGTCAGAAGTGAACGTTTGAACCCTGAGAACCAAGCCCCACACAAATCAACTCAGTCACGTGGAAAATACATATTCTGACGTTATACCAATGACTGAACCCACGCGGCAGTTATGGAAATGCCCATATAATTGCGAAGTCACTTCCACACGGTTCAGTATATTAGTGACGTTCAAGTTGCTGAGATTGTCAGACCAATATGGACGTGTACTCACCCTCTGGCCCCCTTCCAAGCATCCCGGATGACCTTACTGTGCCTCAATTCATGTTTGCTTATCAGCACGAGTGTCGGCCGGTAAGAAGTCCCAGCTCAGCTTGGTTGATTGAGGATGAAACTGGAAGAGAAATCGGAGAAGAAGAGAGGCGAGTTCCACATGACAGTATCCTCCAATATCGAGTCCTAATGTTTGACTTGGTTCAGCTTTGTCAGCGTACTTTTGGACTTGCCAATGCATTGAAGATTACATTTGGCACAAGTAATGTCCTCTCTTCCACATTCTAACGTCCGAAGCTACTCTTGCTCATTAATGCGGACCAGAGGATGGCGATGTTGGTAAGCTACCACGTGTATCTGAAGTACAATTAAGCAGACCCATGTGCCCCCTAGTACTCATCTTTAGCCGGAATCACGTCGGTTCGTTAGTCCTTGAGGATGTTGAGACAATCGCTTGAACTATTCTTGCGCAGACTATCCCGTTGCAATCTGGGCAGTTCACCGACTTGGAGCAGTGGTCTCGTTCGTTGTGTAATTCGCATGTGATGTCTGGTTACTCAACGCGTCATATAGCGGTGCCAACCCCGACTTCTCCAGCGATGAACTTTTCTACCAGTTAGAACAAACTAAAGCATGCCTCATCATTGCGCACCCTGATTCAATAGATAAAGCTCGCTCCGCTGTCCAGAAAGCGAAGCTGCCTCTAAGTAGGCTTATTTTGTTTGATACTCGTCAACAAACACCCAAGAACTACGTGAAGATTGGAGCACTAATTGAAAAGGGATTGACATCTTCGCCGGCATTTCTTGAAAAAAGGCTGAATCCCGGTGAGGCAAAGACCAAATTGGCGTTTCTCAGTTTCTCGTCAGGAACAACGGGCAAACCAAAGGTCGTTCATTAATCCAATCTCTTTTCATTCCATTTGAGACTTATCGTAATCACGAGTAGGCTGTGGCTATTGCACATTATGCGCTCATTACCAATGTAATCCAGATCGCTGCACATAATAAGGTGAATAAAAAATACTGCGACCTTGAAGATCAACGATATAGACCCGGTGATATATGCATCGGAGGTAAGTCGGGCCTATATACTCCTCGAATTCTGATTTTAAACCATATGTCAGTGTTGCCATTTTACCGTAAAGACTTCGTTACTATTCTTCAGTTTATTACATATTCAAGATATTTACAGACATCTATGGTCTTGTTATCAATGTGCGTGGCGTTAGAATTTAAGCCCGATAAGACTTGACGGACATTTCTTGACAGTTGCACTTTATACTGTTCAGCGCCGTAGGCATCACTTATTCTCGAGTAGGACTTTGGAGCTGACGAACGAGTTCGAACATGGAAAAGATGTCTGTCGTAGTTGTGCCAAGATTCAGTTTTACTGCGATGCTCGACAGCATCGTTCGTCACCGAATCTCTCATCTCATGTGAGCCGAAGTACGATTTTTAAGCTATCTAGCATCTGAATGGCCCATGTATTTGTAGGCTTGTGCCTCCTCAAGTGGTCCTTTTGTGTAAGGTATGCATCTTCAAGTGATCACATGTCTAGCGTTCAGGGAAGGTTTGCCAGCATCCCGCGGTAAAAAACTACAATCTTCGTCGATTTGTTAGGTTGATCATGTGCGGCGCTGCTCCGCTATCCCACGAGGTTAACCAGCAGCTTTTTGAGCTTTTCCCCGATGCTCACATTGGACAAGCATATGGCAAGTATTGATTCAAATTGACGATCCGAGGAACTTGGTGCTCAGTAAGGATTTAGGGATGACCGAGACGTGCACGGCAACCAGCATGTGGCCGATTACACAACAACGGGGAACTTCAGGCAGTAAGGAGTTGCTGATACAATGGTTGTGTCACAATCTGATTCATACTTTCCAGGTGCAGGTCAGCTTCTTCCAGGGACCATTGCTCGGGCCGTGAAGACAGATGGGAGTCTCGCCGGATATGGTGAGGCCGGGGAACTTTATATCAAGACACCTTCTGTGGCGCTCGGCTATGCGAACAACGCCGAAGCGTGAGTTTTCGTATTTCCTACAAGCAACATCCTAACTTCTCTCTCAAATTCAGTACTAAAGAAGTATTTCACGACGGGTATGTTGTCCCGCTGATGTTCTGATGTTCTGAGCTTGGGAACTTTCCGAGGTGGGTGAGAACTGGAGATGAGGTCAAGATTGACAAGAACGGGGAGCTTTGGATCCTAGATCGATTAAAGGTCACGCTAACACATTTCAGTCGGAAACTTAACTGAAAAATGAATAAAATCAGGAAATAATGAAGGTCGTTGGATTCCAATTGACTTCAGTTGCCAGAATTGACTGGTGATTGAATAGGTTAAAGGCTTCCAAGTCTCCCCTGCAGAGCTCGAAGGGTGCATTCTGGATCATCCTGATGTTGCATCAGCTTGTGTTGTCGGGATTCCGGATGACTACAGTATGTACGTTTTTTGAAACTAAGTTTAGGGCTCAAAAGTTATCTTCAGGCGGAGAGGTTCCATTAGCCTTCGTAGTCTTGGCTGCGGCCGCACTGTCTCGCGTCAAGGAAGTGCCAACCACTGTCACAGAAATCAAAGCATCGATCATCAGGGTTTGCTCAGATATGCTTATATTTTGACTCCATCCTCAATCCTGACCTAGCACGTTGCCGAGAGAAAAGTCAACTATAAGCACCTGGTCGGAGGGGTGGAAATTATTCCTGCCATCCCAACTTCTCCGAGTGGAAAAATGTTACGGCGTGTTCTCCGTGATGAAGCTAAAGCGCTCAAAAGGTTTAAGTCTAAGTTGTGAATACATAATGTCGATACCATGTGGAACGATTTAAAATGCAATATTAGCACACGTCTGGACCATATGATAAGACGCTTTGTACAGATATATCTGACGGAAGAAATTCATCTCTGTTCAGTAAAAGCTTAAGGAGTCTCAAAAATGTTACGCTGGAAGCAGGATTTGAACCTACGCGGTGAAACACCAAGTGATAGTGGGAATTCAAATCACTCGCCTTAACGACTCGGCCATCCCAGCTTGTTGTGTACGTTACCATATCTCCATACCCTCGTTTCGAGGCATTACTCATCCAATACTGACTGATTAGAGTTAAACGACTTGAAGACGCTCTAGTACAATCTAAGGCAGAAAGTTGTCAAAGAAATGGCATGACACACTTCTTTGTCACTTTTTCTGATGGAAACGGGTTCTGGTGCCAGCAGTGCTTAATACATGAACATTTCTGCTGATGATTCAGACACGGTTAAAACTCTCACGGCAAATAATTTTAGCCTGTGACTAGCTACTTTACATACTGTACAAATTATTTGAAAAACTGTTATACATGGCACACCTTCAAATCACCTTACGGCGACGGACTCAACTGTCCCTCTAGCTTCCATTGAGTCATAGCATCTCGGGTCTCCACTAGAAGATTGAACCCCATATCATCCGTGCTGCCATAACCCGTCTGCTCGCTCAACAAACAACAGCCTCTTGACAGGCTCTCCTCCTTCCGATCAATGGAAAGCATCATAAGTTTCGTATTGCATTCACTTTTATATCTTCGTAGTGCCGCCACCATGGTCTTGTCGTAACGATCAAAGAAATCTTCGGCAGCACGGACTGCCTCTTCTGAACGTACATCTGAGCCAGAATCGTTACACTCCTCAGCGAGCGTCATGATAAGAGGATCAGGTTCCACGGGACCAGCGGGGTGCCTAAATGACCAGCTGTTTTGGTGCGCGTCGACTTCATCAATGAAGGTTTCCATAAGGTGATACAGAAGGGAGAACGAAATGCGTCCAACTCCTGCCACGAATCGACGAGTACCAGGAATTCTGGCGTCCAACACAGTCTGTTATTTCTGAGAACATGGCGAGTGTAGAAGCGTAGATAGACCGACCATGACACCCTTGACAACATGGTCCAGGCCTTGCAGCCATCTTAGATATAACTCCACCTCTAGCATCTTCTTGGCTTCTTGCTGAATTTCCGCTTTCACGGTCGACTTAACTTGGTCGATGATTTCCTGTGCGACATAGCGGACATCCTGATCGCCTGTTGACCAATTAGTCTAGGTCAATTCCGCAAAACAAGGAGAATGTCATACGTCTAAGCCGTTTCATATTCTTGAAGTCGTCCATGGCTGTCCCATCCTTGGAATCGTAGATCCTTCGTAGAATAAGCTCATTGAGATCACAGTCAGGCTTTTCAGCTACGATTATGTCTAAATAGTTTGTCTGACGAGTTCAGACCGCTGACTTACCGATTCCACCCATTCCTCGTCGTGCCCGCTTACGAGGTGGAGTCACAGGAGCCTCAGTGTCGCTCGAGTGAGCGGCATCATCTCGTCGTTTCAGAGTATATCTAACGCGAAAAGACGAGGAAGAGGAGGAAGACATAATCAACAGGGAAGAAGTGGCGTTATGTCACAAGAACCATAAGAATGCGAGTGACGATCTATCAACAAATAAACGCGACGTGATTGTTAAGGGTAGGTTGTGACGCGTCCTGCCCGATCACGTGGTAGTGGTGAAAAGAGGTGGGCCGGGCCATGCGCGAAATTTAGAGTCCGCTATTGTAGCTGATGGGTGGCCCAACGCCCGTCGATAGAAGAGAACCAGCGTACCGTTCAAACTTACCAATAGGGTAAAGCACTTAGCAAGTTTGAGTACCTAACGAGTCTCCGCTCTCGACCTCCGGGGTTGAAAAATCCCATTTCCGTCTTCGTCCGCCATCGTCAACACATTTTTCATAATTAGAAAATGTCGAGGTTATGACTTCTTCTGCGATACGATATAGGTATACGCGTCTATGAAAGTATACGTGAAGGCGGCAGATTCGAGTTCGGTAATAGGCAGTCGTTTAATCAATCACCGCGTGATGCATTACGGAAAGAAAGAAATGGTCTGGAGGACTGCGATGAACTTCGATAACGACGTCGCTTTTATTGCGGTGTTGTAGTTGCTCCTCGCCTGGCGAGGACTCTCAATAAGCAGCTGCATAGCATACAAATCCTTGGACCATCCTACATGTCAGCATAAATTCGCCCATCTGACCAACAATCCGTGGATAAGTTTCCAACCATGTTCTATGAATACTGCAATCCGAGGTGTTGAATAAAGAAGTGTCGAGATTCCAACGAATCAAGGACGAAAGAATGACAGACGTATCGACTGTCCTCTAAGAGGCTTTAGAGTTTCAATAAAATAGGGAATCAAACAATTGCGTTGATACTACGAGAACCATTATACGAATACATGAGGCATATAGATGATGACACAGGAAAAAACATAAGCAGAAGTGTGAGCAAGGGAATATCTAAGAAACTAGAGGCTCGTGAAATCAAGGAGAATAAAAAGGGGAACAAATGATAAAAGTATGAGGGTCAAAGTTGTAGAATAGTACAGTATGTAAGTTCCTCAGACTCTATACATGAGCAGTGTGTAAGAATGTTAGAATCAGAAGTATATCACACCTATGGCCACAGTGAGTATCCTCAGTCACTGTGTATAATCGACTCTATCAATGCATACCTATAGCGCTAACCACAGCAACATCTATGGTATTCGTGTTCGAGTCTGTAGTATACGATGTACTCACACTAGTGTTCCTCTTGAAAAAGGGAAAAAGAAATCTGTTATACCATTTCTGTCTCATGTTTCTCAGACTGTAAGAAATGCATAATGATTTCATTGTTGCAAAAGTAAGTAGAATGTACCTTTTTCCAAACTTTTTCCTGCATGAATACAATGTCTCCCACCATTCTTTTCCTGCTATAAACACTGCGGGCGCCGGAAAATGTTTCCATTGCAAAAAGGGAAAAAGAAACATGTTATGCCATTTCCAGGGCACATATTTCAAAGGGAAAAAGGCATTAGACAATGGAAAATGCCTTTTTCCAAAAGAAAAAGCTGACAAAGAAATGGCATAACATGTTTCTTTTACACTTTTTCCAATGGAAACATTTTCCAGTGCCTGCAGTGAAACAAGTCGGTAATTTTTATAATATTTCATTTTGTGTGTTTTTTTAATCTTGAAAACAGACAGAAAAGGATTTAACCTCTTTTTTTTGTCTTTTTCTTTGTTACTTCACTTCACTTCATAAAATCAAAGATTATGAGATGTTGGTAGATGTTCAAGATCTATACAATTCATGCACATCACACGTAGAATCTAGCCATAGTCTCATGAGTAGCTATTATGGAAAGGGCAGACAAAGAAGCAAAAAAGGCAGTAGAAGGGGACAAAGCCAAGACAAAGGGACTGGGCATCTTGAGGCATCCTATAAAGGCATCCAAGGCAGCAATAATGCAATGCACAAAAGGAAATGGCAGAAGGAAACCAAACACTGCATATAGTAGTCACCCAGATTTGAGAGACTCTGAGCCATAGACCCAAATGCACCAAGGATGAAGACAGTCATACAAATCATAGAAAGCCTGCCTAAGAGACACACATCCATTCTAATTCAGCTTTGAATGGGCCACTGCCCCCTCAACTAATGCTTGCACAAATTCAACAGGAAAGACTCACCTGAGTATGATACTTGCCATCAAGCACCAGAATCAGTCAAGCACTATATACTAGAGTGCTGAGTGCATGTCAGACACCATAGTGAAATGTGCAGAATGGTCAGCATGGGGCCAGAGGCCTTGAGCAAGCTTCTGAGCCACACTGACTCAGTGGGTATCCTGTTTCAATACATCAACCACATGCAAAGATTTGAGAGACCATATGGAGACTTGCACTTGACCAAGCCAACTAGGAGGAACAAGCCAAGGACAAGAAGGAAAAGGTGCATCAACAGATAGAGATGAGAGAAGATAAACTACACACACACACATTACACACTAATTACATTAATATAGGTTACACTGCCTTTGCAGGCATAATATGGTACTCAGCCCAAACCCAGGTGCCACTTTTAAAATGCAAATAAGATACAATTATGACAGGAAAAGTATGTAGATGTCCATGAAGAGTAAAAGCCAATATAGGGCAAGGCCCCAACAGGTATAGGATAAAATCAAATCAAAATCAAATAGATCCTTTATCTAGTGAACTAATTCAATGAGAAATCCTTCTAGAATCAGGTCCAAACCCACCTGATCACCTGTCAAGTCTTTGTCCAACAGTTCCTGATCTCACAGAGCAAGAACCAGTGACACAAGATGATGTTGATGTTTCAAACAATTACATACCCATTGTATTGGATATAGGGCCTAACAGCAACTCAAAAGACAAACAGCCACTTATAAAACCACCCTTGATAACTGATCCTGTTAATTCATCAAATAGGCCACAAACACCTCCTGCTTCTTGTCAAGTTCTGGATTCATGTTGTTGATCTGGATAGCAAAGACTCAAATGTATTGGCTCCTGCTTTCCAAGAGGCCTTCCACTATGGCTCTTATATCTTCAAACAGTTATTGGAAGTATTTTTAGCTCAAGGGCTGTCATTGAACTAACAAAACTAACAGAACAACTGCTTGATGGCTCAGATCTTATTGCTCTCTGTGGTTCTTTTAATAGTTCTATGATTCCAAGACATGCAAAAACACTCACAACAGCCAAACAATGACTAGGGTTAGATGCTGATGCTTATATTATACAAATACCCATTTGTACTTCATGTTTCAAGCCCTACACCAATGACAACATCAAGAAAGCCACTAGTCTGCATTTTACTAAGCACTAATGCTCTGGAAAATTTTATCAGGAGAAGTAGACAGCAAAAGACAGTGGCAATGATAACAGCACTGAGCTTAGCCTCAAACATGTTCCAGCAAAGATCCACTGCTATTCTTCAATAGAAAAAGTAATTAGCCAATTCGAAAAAACTTTGTTGAAAACCTTCAAGACACAAGTAAAGAGCTGGACTAGTCACCACATATGGATGAAACAGTCATGCATAATATGCATGATGCTGAAGGCTGTACCTCAGTTCAAGTTAGCATGCAACATGTCATATAAGAAGATGGTACTGTATGTCAGGTTCCATTGACTATGGGGGCTTCCAACTGCAAGCAGGTCCTTACTAGGCAGACTCAACATCTGAGTGAGCAGCTCTGGACAAAAAACAGGCTCTGGAAGAAGTCTGAGGGAGGTGTGGGGTGCTCTGGGGATGTGTGGAGTACTTGTAAGGGTGATCTTTAGAAGCTATGGCTCAGTCACACAGCTGGCAAAGAGAGATACAAAGTGTATTAGTGTATATATAAGTAATAGAAGTAAGTAATAACAACTACACACCTGGCAAAGAGAGATTCAAAGAGAACAAGTCTAAGGATTCACCTTGCCAGGCACTCAGAAAATAAAAGTAAATCACATGATATATAAGTCACATATAAGGATCACATGTTCAGATCACTTGCTTGAGGTCACATGTCCGGATTCCAGGTCTAGGTCACATGCTAAGGTCACATGTGCAGCTGAATTTGAAAAGAGGGAGTAAATGATAGCAAGCACTGCTGGCACCAGAATCTGTTTCCATCAGAAAAAGTGACAAAGAAGTGTGTCATGCCATTTCTTTGGCAACTTTTTGCCTTAGAAAAAGGCATTTTCCATTGTCTCAAACTTTTTTTCCTTGGAAATATGTACATTGGAAATGGCATGACACACTTCTTTGTCACTTTTTCTGATGGAAACAGATCCTGGTGCCAGCAGTGAAGTTGGTCAGAAATACTCTCTCTTTTAAAACTCAGCTTAAGTTGACGCTTGAGAGAGTTTGGCCTCAGATTGAGTAAATTTCAGAAGTGTGGCATATGCTATCCCTCAAACCAAGTAGGCAGAGGTCTGGAGGGTTGAAAGCAAGGTTGAGAAGTGTCCAGAAAGTAGAGAACAGGACTGAGGAGTGAAAAAGTAGTAGTGGAATAGTAGTCCCTTGAGAGTACTGGGGTGTGAGTGAGAGAGGGTTGGGGCTCTGGTTTGAGTCCAGAATGAGGGAGGTGGAAAGGGGGTGAGCAGAAATGAAAGGGGAGAAATCAAGAGACCAAGGTAAAGACCAAGAGATTGAGATGAAAAGAGAGAAAGAGACTTAGAAGACCAGGAGACTTGTGGAGAGAAGAAGTAGATTGGCAGACAAGTTAAACAGACAAGCTCGTATGAGATGGTAGTATGACAAAGTTAAGATAATATCAAGACTACTGTAATAGGGTGCTATTTATGGGTTTACGTAGTGAGTTTCAAGACCAGTTCAGGGAAGTTCATTTCTGGAGTGTCAATTGGAGCTAATACATGGAGCTGTGTATTTGAGGTGCTGAGTTGTGCCAGGGTAATTGTGTGAGATGTTCAGGGTTGATCATGTGGGAGGCCAGATGATTGGTGGGTGGTCAGGGTGGGTTGGCTGAGCAAGCAGGTCAATCAAGGAAGTTGGGTATGAGGTGGGTACCAGGATTGATGGGTGGTATGCCAGAGTGCCAGGGTTGATGGGGGGGCATGCCTTTGGGGCTCCTGGGTGGATCTGGCAGGTGTTCCAGAACCATTGGGTCTAGGCTAGTGAGGGTGTTCTGGGCTTGGATTAGTGCAGGTTATAACATTGTATGTGACATTGAAATTAGTCCAGGTTCAAGAAAAGCACTTGTTACTTGTGATGCCAGACTCAGCCTCACTTTCAACATGGATTGGCAGGATTTCATGCTGCCAGGCTTCCATTTAATACCTGTTTCCAGGTTTGGAATCACAGATAATTGACTACATTTAGCAGGAGCTGTATATGCAGTTTGTAACAACTTGTGTCATTCTGTCCATTTCACACCAATCAATGCTTATTTTGGTATGACTCTTCTAAGTCCATATGAGCCAGTCTTGAGCAACAAAATTACCTGTTCTTACCTCTTGTCAGCATCAATACATGGCAAGTTAAATTACTCATTGTACATTTAAACATGTTGTATTATGACTCTTCTCCAGAAGCCTCCCCTAGAACCCCCAACCACTTCCAGAAACTACTTCAGGACCTTCACACAGCTCTCTCCCCCACGTCTCAATACACACCAACTTTCCTGCTGCCCTCCCATTTCCAGATTATTCCTGACATCACATGCATCACCTGGCTGACACCTAGCCATCAAGCATTATGCCACTTGCTGCAGTCACCTGATTGGCATTCAGCCATTGATAAGCTTCCATTTTAGCTAAGCACACCAACTATACAGTATGACACCTAGGCAGGTCACAGATGAGGTCACAAAAAAGAAGTTACTCTGGCATGTGCGATTAAACCATTCTAAGCAGTATCTGATGGCTATGCACAGCAACAATCTTCTCTTATCAATGATAGCGCTGGTGATGGACAGATTGATAGGTGACAGATAGCATTAAAAATGATAAAAACTGATGTTCTTTAGTGACAGCAGTGCTTAGCGACATAGAATGATGAAGATTCTCCATAACAGACAGCCTGGCATTTTACCTTGGTACTTGACATTGCTTAGTATCACTTTATGGCATGGTATGGACAGCTTGATTGTGGACTTTATATTAAATAGTTTAATTCATGGCATTCACTTACTTTCTTTCAAGTTCACCACCATTTAGTGCCACTTAGTGCAATGGAAATGGCAAACTCTTTCTTGTATAAATACTTACTTTTTCTATTAGTAACACCATCAAATAAAGCCCCTTTGATCACCTCATACTACAGATTTCTTTTGGCACATCTTAGAAACTATAAGTTGCCAACACTTATTCTTCTGTGTTCTTGCTGCAATTACCCTCATAGCACCATCCTTTTGCCACTACCCCTTGCCAACTCTCTCTCACTTACTATGTTACATTGCTATCATTGGTGCCCTCATGTAACCAGCGAGTTACCTATGCTCGGTCCGAGCACGATGTAGCGCACTCTCTTGCCTTATATAGAGCGTAACACGCGTCCGTGACGCACATCAGTAGATTACGTAAGGACAACATCTTGTATTCACAACGTATCTAGTCTAATCCAATATCTCGGTCTGATTCAGCTACTGCGTGAAACACGCAAGATTGTTCTACCTGTAGCCACCAGCTACATTTTTTTGAATCTTCTGCTATCGGCTTTAGACTCTGGGCTCTTGTTACCATACTAGGCAACACTCATCAAACTTCGCGACTT